>JBAWJQ010001343.1:0-147250 GCA_037783105.1 Bactrocera zonata | reverse complement strand
TTAGATCAAAAAAATATGTACAATATATATACATAAAATCTAAATAACATAAAATCAAAATAATAAACATTATTTTTTACTGTTTCCATCCTTCTTTGCGGCAAGGAATTTGCACATTATCTATAAACCACAATTTCGTAATTTTTGCGGTGAGTTTCAGATCGTTATCCTGAATGAAAATAAATTCTTGTCACCATTCGAGAACGAATATATCCAGCAATGGAAGATATGAGTCCTCCAGAATATTAACATAATCTGGGGCACACATTACACAAGCGGTCCGCCGAAGTACACCAAGCTCATTTCCGCGATAACATCCCCTAGACTTCAGTGACCCACCATTGCATTTCATTCTTTGGCACATTTTGCAATCTTGTATAGTGCATCAACCTGTTTGTCAATACATATCCATACTCTTCTGATCCTATTTCAATAATTTTGGTTGCATCGGACCAAGTAAATGTGCTTCCAATTACACTGTGATAGCTTTTTTCAAAAAAAAAAAAAAAAAAAAAAAAAAAAAAAAAAAAAACAAGACCAAATTCGACGGTTTCCCCTATTTCGGGTCCTACGAATCGAACTGCATCATTATTTTTTTGAGTTACAATCATGGTTTCATACAAAAATTTTTGTTGAAGTTTTTCATCAAAGTGGCCCATTGTAAGAGAAAGGCACATTTTGATTGTTGACTTTTTTGGTAAACCTTCTTTGGCAAAGCTTCTCAGAATAAGTCCGTCTTTAAGTTCTTAGATGACTGTAAACCCCAAAATCAATGTTTTTTGTGTCTTTATAGCCAATATGTCGAAAAAACTGAAATTTAATCCATTTTTTTTTAATGTTTTTTCCCTCACGTTTCGTCAATATTTTAATTTACCCTTTGATACTTAGACATTAAGTGACATCTTGTAATAGTAAGACTTAAGCAAAGACAACGTTCTGAGCAAACTAACCATTAGAAAAAAACTCAACAAAATTTGTATTTTTTAAAAAAGCTACACTAACTATGTATGTTTGTGTGCTATTTTATTTTTTTTTTTTGTATTTTATAAGTGTTATCAATAAGTATCATAAATTTGTAGAAAATATTTAAATTTAATTTAATAAGACTCATCTATCAATGTCCAATACAAATCAGCAAGCACTGATAGGAAATAACAACAAGTAACGTTTGAAAGAAACGTTAAATGTTTGCCTAAGAGTCAAAATTTAAGCATAGATTGCAGTAGTTAATTTGACTTTGACTTCGCGGAAAGAACATTGTTTTAGTGCCTTGTATATCAAGAAAATAAATTAAAATGAATAAGTGTCCAATTGGCCTATCGTTGTTCTGCTACGTATGTGGAAAATTTACAAGCCCTCGGAGTAGACGCAAAATATCTTCGGGAACTGCCGGTATCTACGAGGAATATTTCGATTTACCCGTTATAAGAGACGTAGATTTGGTGCCAAATACCATTTGCACGCAAGCAACAACAACCTGCATAACTGGTCAAAAACACTGTGACTAAAAATGGGGTTCGGCATCCCAATGTTTTGGATAGATCCACATGGGCATCATACTGGTAACTGCTACGCGTGCAAGAACAAATTTGCAAGACTCAACAAAAAAAAAACACATTTTACAAAAGTGTTCAATCTGCACAGCTACCAGTATCTCACTCAGAAAATGTTCCGATACCAAGATGTCCAAGTCCAACTGACAGATATATTTCGCCAACATTTTCCACCGAGCCTACAGATCTACTCTCAATGTATAACCCAACCGAAGTTGAAAGCCCATGTCGTCACTTGGAGATTTCCCAAGCCCGTTTGAATACGATGGTACGACAGCTGAAATTATCGCAAATACAAGCGATTTGCCTAGCACATCATCTTCGATCGGTAAATATATTGTCTAAAGATGTGAAGGTGTATGGATACCGCAAAAGACAGGAGGAGCTTTTAGATTTCATTGAGGTTAATGGCGACTATACTTTTTCGTATTGTAAAAATATTCCTGGTCTTATGCAATACATGAACTGTGAGTACAAACCAGAGCAATGGCGCTTGTTTATTGACTCGTCGAAAAATAGTTTAAAAGCAGTATTGCTGTATGTGGATAACACAAAAAATCCGGTTCCAATCGCCATAAGCTCCAACACAAAGGAAACATACGAAGCAATGAAATTAATTTTGGACAGAGTTCAGTATCAGCAGCATCAATGGAAGATATGTGTGGATTTAAAAGTTATCGCCTTGCTTACTGGTTTGCAGACAGGATACACAAAAAATATGTGCTTCATTTGTCATTGGGACAAAAGGTACCGCGGAAACAAATATAGAATGCGTGATTAGAAGCTTCGCACAGAATTTCATTTAAATGTGGCAAATGTTATCCATACTCCGCTGATACCAGCTAATAAAATTTGCTACCACCACTGCACATAAAATTGGGAATTGTCAAAAATTTCATAAAAGCAATAAATCGAGATGCCGAAGCTTTTAAATGTTTGACAGAAATATTTCCAAGACTAAGTGTTGCGAAAATAAAAGAAGGTATTTTAAGTCTTTTAATAGAACGAATGTTAAGTTGATACATTATTTTCAGGTGTTCTCAATGGCCCCGATATAAGAAAACTTATGAAGAACGCAAAATTCGGAGAACTTCTAAGGCCAAATGAAAAAATTGCTTGGAACTCCGTTATGACCGTTATAAACCATTGCTTAGGAGTGCACTGGTCTGAAGATGTGAAAAAATATGTGGATGACATGGTAGACGCTTTTGAAGAAATAGGTGTGAATATGTCCTTAAAAATTCATTTCCTTCACCATCACAAGAACCATTTTGAGCAGCAAGTTCCGACTGAATCCGATGAGCATGGAGAAAGATTTCACTAAGTCGCCGCCCCCCTTGAGCATTGGTACAGCGGCAAAAAGGTTGACTCGTTGCTTGCTGATTTGTGTTGGACATTGATAGATGAGTCTTATTAAATTTAATTTAAATATTGTGTACAAATGCCTCTATGCCGCGATGTCTGAATTTGGTATCCCCGCAAAACTAATACGGCTGTGTAAACTGACGCTGAGCAACACTCAAAGCTCCGTCAGGATCGGGAAGGACCTCTCCGAGCCGTTCGATACCAAACGAGGTTTCAGACAAGGCGACTACCTATCGTGCGACTTTTTCAATCTGCTGCTGGAGAAAATTATTCGAGCTGCAGAACTGAATCGAGCAGGTACAATCTTTTATAAGAGTGTACAGCTGCTGGCGTATGCCGATGACATTGATATCATCGGACTCAACACCCGCGCCGTTAGTTCTGCTTTCTCCAGACTCAACAAGGAAGCAACGCAAATGGGTCTGGCAGTGAACGAGGGCAAGACGAAATATCTCCTGTCATCAAACAAACAGTCGTCGCACTCGCGACTTGGCTCCTACGTCACTGTTGACAGTCATAACTTTGAAGTTGTAGATAATTTCGTCTATCTTGAAACCAGCGTAAACACCACCAACAATGTCAGCCTGGAAATCCAACGCAGGATTACTCTTGCCAACAGGTGCTACTTTGGGCTGAGTAGGCAATTGAAAAGTAAAGTCCTCTCTCGGCGAACAAAAGCCAAACTCTATAAGTCGTCATAATTCCCGTCCTGCTATACGGTGCAGATGCTTGGACGATGACAACAACCGATGAGTCGACCTTAAGAGTTTTCGAGAGAAAAGTTCAGCGAAAGATTTATGGTCCTTTGCGCGTTGGCCACGGCGAATATCGCATTCGATGGAACGATGAGCTGTACGAGATATACGACGACATTGACATAGTTCAGCGAATTAAAAGACAGCGGCTAGCGGTATTCGACGCAGTACCCGCCGCGGAAAGCAGAGGAAGAGGAAGACCTCCACTCCGTTGGAAGGACCAAGTGGAGAAGGACCTGGCTTCGCTTGGAATATCCAATTGGCGCCAAGTAGCGAAAAGAAGAAACGACTGGCGCGCTGTTGTTGACTCGGCTATAATCGCGTAAGAAGAAGAAGATTATGTACAAATTTATGATACTTATTGATAACACTTATAAGATACAAAAAGATAAAATAGCATACAAACATACATAGTTAGTGTAGCTTTTTTAAAAAATACAAATTTTGTTAAGTTTTTTTTCTAATGGTTAATTTGCTCAGAACGTTGTCTTTGCTTAAGTTTCTTACTATTACAAGATGTAACTTAATGTATAAGTATCAAAGGGTAAATTAAAATATTGACGAAACGTGGGGGAAAAAACATTAAGAAAAATGGATTAAATTTCAGTTTTTTTCGACATATTGGCTATAAAGACACAAAAAACATTGATTTTGGGGTTTACAGTCATCTAAGAACTTAAAGACGGACTTATTCTGAGAAGCTTTGCCAAAGAAAGTTTACCAAAAAAGTCAACATTAAAAAAGTTAGAGACCGAAGAAAAATGTGCCTTTCTCTTACAACCGCTTTGATGAAAAACTTCTGTTAATACCTCAATATAGTTTCTAACAATCCTTACCGCTGGTGGGGGGAATTGAATAGTCTTATATACAAATTTTAAAACTATCTTAAATAACTAAATATATGTGTATGTGTGTATGTTTGTACGTATTGCAGCATATTGTTTATTGCTGCTTGACATGGGGTTATTTTGAAATGTACAATTTAATACATGTGTGTGTGTTTGTTATCTCTTCTATTAATTTATGATTTGTGTCCCCATGCATTTTTATTACTATTAGATGTACATTGCATGTAAATGCATTATGTATATATGTATGTATGTAAGTATATTAATATTTAAATAGATATTTATATTTAGAAGAATTTCGGCTTTGCTGATAAGTAAGCATGTTCAATGATATTTGAACAACTTCAACAAAAATTTTTGTATGAAACCATGATTGTAACTCAAAAAAAGTAGTGATGCAGTTCGATTCGTAGGACCCGAAATAGGGGGAAACCGTTGAATTTGGTCTTGTCTTTTTTTTGTTTTGACTATCACAGTGTTATAGATGGTGAAGTGTTGATATTTTTTTAGAAAATTCTAACCGAGCCTGGCTTATCACTTAAAACGGGCTTTTATCATAGCCCTTTATTTTTCAGGCATCTTCATACATTTTTATATCTTTCAACACGTTTTTCTTCAAAGCAGAATTTACGGCTTTTCCTGTCATAAAGCAACTGAAAAGTTATTAAACTTTTATATTTCATATTTTTTTGACTTGTTGCTTGCTTTGAATAATTTTAAATTTCACATATTAGTAGCACCACTACAGCTGCCCTTTATCGTCGGCACAATTAAAATTTTAATTTGGCAACAGTGACTGCCGACCTGCTGCTGTGAAGTCGTGCTATGTATTTTAATATCGGACAGAAGCTGCGTGTTGTCTTTAATGTGTTTAAGGCATAACTAATGAACATTAAAGATTCATCGTAGTTGGTGAAATTTTAATTTGAATAAAAAAACGAAAATTCCTATGTTAAATGAATGGGAACCTAAAAAAATTGCGATCCCTTAGAGTTAAGCAACAGCGCCTGGCTTGAGGGAGGATTTTTTTTGCCAATCACTAACATTTAAAGGGGTAAGAGTTGAAATAAAATAATTATAACTTTTTTTGAAGCACCCTAATGTCCACGATTTTGATCTAAAAAAAATTCTCAAAAGGGTTATTGATCTGTAAGAAAGTCGTTATCGCGCTATGCAAGTTTTTTGTTTTTTGTTTTTTTTTTGAAATTTGACAAAATGGCGCCGGTTGGAATAAAACGTATCGAAGTTAGCCCTTTTTTCGAGTTTTTCATGTAAAAAATAGGAAGATTTCTTAGATAGCGCGATAGAGAATGACGTTAAAAATGTTCTCTCCAAATCGGAACTACATATCTTCAAAACTCTTCCTTTGAAATTGGAAATCGCTTTGAAAAACACCATTTTGAGATAAACGCGTTTAATGATTGTCTCGCTCGGTTTCCCACTCTGTTCCCTTACTTCAAGAAAAGCTGTAGCGACCGAATAACTTGAATTTCGATTTCAAAATTTGAGATAATGTTTATAACAGTATATGCAATCCGCTAATGCAACAAAACAAATAGATTTTTCGAAAATTTGACACTGAGACGATCCATTAAATAATCATCCTTTCCGTTTATATCAATGAAGAAGTCATTCAAATGCATCCTAAAATCTTCCTTCAAAACGATTCTACATCAGAAATAAATCTGACTTTCCATTAGCTCTTTGCTCTCGTATGGACTGTGACAATTTTGAATTTTATGATACTGAATTCTATGAATTATAAGAAATTACTTCAGGAATGTTTTCTGTCGATACAACAATTTTTGCGTTTTAATTTTGTATATCGGAAATGTCGAGATTTATAAGAAAGGTATTAGCATCTTGAATGCTCCAACTAGCTAATAAATTAACAAGTTTTTTCCATTCATCGTATTTAAAGTTTTCTATTCGCATTACATTAGTAGATAGATAATAAATGAATGGAGTTTGTACAGTGACTTGAGGTTTATTGCGCCCTCCCCTAAGTCACAGCGACTTATATAGTCGCAGAATATTGATGAATTCTTATACACTGCTCGTCCTATAGTGGCGATGTGATTGCTATTATGCTAAAGGCAGGCATATGGTTTCCGTACTACAATGTGTACTACAGTAAAAGCTCTGGAAACCATGTACGAACATATGATACTCATATGGTATCTATGAATTTGAAAAAGTAAATATTTATACGTGCATTAAAAAGACCAAAGAATGTAAAGAGTTCATTTAACAAAAGGTATTTGTAACAGCATGGTTTAAATTTTTTATTTTTTGACAAAAATTTTAAATTTGGTTTACACATATGGTTTTAGTAGCACACTAATATATGTAGTATATGTCTTTAGCATTAGGAAACATGGATCCAAGGGCCTTAATCCTGCGTGTACAGGATTACTGTGCATTCTATCAGCAATGTTCCGTAGTTTATGGGGTCCATGTCGCAGAACAGGCAGTTTGCACAAGAAAGAAGCCCATTCGCGTTACCCAAAAGGAAGATCACCCATCATATAAAATTATAAACTTAGACGGATTAATAAGAACCAGAAAAAGCTTGTAAGCGAAAATTTTAAAATTAAAAATTTTTGGAATTGCATTCTGTTCTAGTATATACTGGTTCCAGTTATTATTTTAGAAGTTTTTAAAACAGCATCAGTAGGATAATTAATTTATGTGTTGGACTAGAACTCTAAAGCTTAAAATTTTCTGCCCAAAAGTTTGCATTCAGTTCAGTTATTGCTTACGAAAAAGTGAATAAATATTAAAATGGATAATAATTAAAGTGATATTATAATGACAGAAATGTTTGGACAAAACTAATGTGCTATGCATACGAAACAGCCTTCGTGATCTCGAAAATCCATTGGAACTTCGGAGCATCCAATAAACCAAAGTTTTATTTACAAAGATATTAAATAAACGCTTTTGCAGATTCATTTTCGTTTAAATATTGAATTATTTTAGTGTTTCTGCCAAATGATATCATCCTATGCCAATTATGCTTATATTTCTATTAATCCGATATTTAAGAACGGAAAGAAAAACAGTATTGATATCTATACAAATTTCTAATTCGTGAACTATATCTTCTGTCTTATTTAAATTTGTTGTTAAATTAAATATTTGGTCAATACTTATTAACTAACAGACAGATCAACCGTGTCCAAACTTGTTTATAGTTTGCATGTTGATACTTCTAGGTAGCCTACGAAACGGTCATTAACTAATCTATTGTACATAATGATTAGCCTGTTATTTGACGTTTCAGTTCAGACTTGTTTTAGTTTTGATACAATTCATGTAAATGAGTTGTGATTATTACTTGTTCGGACCGACACTGAAAACATTTTGAAAACACATTTGTATGTATGAGTTTTCACTGACAACTATCAATACGGAGATTCTCTTGCTCTTTCAAGATGACACAAAATGTAAAAATCCTATACCGAAATATGCAAGCCCAAGAGAGCACCCATTGCGAATCTAGTGATATATGGCGGCACGAAAATAAACATGAGTTTTGGTCTGACATATTTTACAGCCATTGCAAATAAATATTTGCGTGTGTTTGTTGTGCCGTTGCACCAAGAAGAAAAATCTACAATTGGTGCACAGTACAAGGGTTTTGCAAGAACAAGTGAATCCCCTTAACAGTGAGCAGCTGTATTTGTATGTGGAATGTAAACAAATATCAAGTGACAATTTAGGGCCGGCAAAATATGTCTTCCAAAAAAATCGATTAAACTAGAGCAGGCACCGATTATAATGAGTGAAATGTAAGTTTTCAAGTAGTTTTCGGCGTGTGAGTGAGATGAGTGGGGTTTGCTGGGTAAGCAAAGCTTTTGACAAGCCCAATGGTACAAGAATCTTTTTCCCACAGGGTAGCTGTTGGTTTAGGCCATGAAATATCTGGTGGTACTGTGCACTTTGTGGAGCCACGCTGGTAGCCTACTAGACTGATCGGTCATAATATGGCGTGAAAATAAGTTTTTTTTGCTTCATTTTGCACTTCCTACATAATATTAAACACATCAGCATACAATACAACAAAATATGTATGTGTAAATGATAAATCCCAAAAATTAACCGATTGTTGAACAAGAAAGGGCTAAATACGGGTATAACTGAATATTTTACAATCTTCTAATTTCAAAGGACCAAAGCTGGAGAAATACTTTCAGGTGTTGCAAAAATATATATTAAACAAATAAGGAAGGGCTAAGTTTTATCATGCTCCGGCCGAAAATTGATTAGATTACATTTAAACCCTTCATAAAACCACCTTGTTCTCACTGCCATAAACACCAATAATATATATGTACATAATTCAGACTCGTGGCCAAATGTTTTGGCTCGAAAGTCAGATGAACTCAGATGCATTTTTTAAAAGTAACTTCCGAATAAGCGCAAGTCTTTCAGTAAATTGTGTATTGAAATGCTTGGAGAAGAAATGACTCTTCAATATTTGAGAGTTAATCTCACTGTGATAGCTTTTTTCAAAAAAAAAAAAACAAGACCAAATTCGACGGTTTCCCCCTATTTCGGGTCCTACGAATCGAACTGCATCATTACTTTTTTGAGTTACAATCATGGTTTCATACAAAAATTTTTGTTGAAGTTTTTCATCAAAGTGGGCCATTGTAAGAGAAAGGCACATTTTTCTTCGGTCTCTAACTTTTTTAATGTTGACTTTTTTGGTAAACTTTCTTTGGCAAAGCTTCTCAGAATAAGTCCGTCTTTAAGTTCTTAAAAGACTGTAAACCCCAAAATCAAAGTTTTTTGTGTCCTTATAGCCAATATGTCGAAAAAACTGAAATTTAATCCATTTTTTTTAATGTTTTTTCCCTCACGTTTCGTCAATATTTTAATTTACCCTTTGACACTTATACATTAAGTGACATCTTGTAATAGTAAGAAACTTAAGCAAAGACAACGTTCTGAGCAAACTAACCATTAAAAAAAAACTTAACAAAATTTGTATTTTTTAAAAAAGCTACACTAACTATGTTTGTGAGCTATTTTATTTATTTTTTTGTATCTTATAAGTGTTATCAATAAGTATCATAAATTTGTACACAATATTTAAATTAAATTTAATAAGACTCATCTATCAATGTCCAACACAAATCAGCAAGCAAGGAGTCAAGCTTGTTGCCGCTGTACCAATGCTCAAGGGGGGCGGCGACTTGGTGAAATCTTTCTCCATGCTCATCGGATTCAGTCGGAACTTGCTGCTCAAAATGGTCTTTGTGATGGTGAAGGAAATGAATTTTTAAGGACATATTCACACCTATTTCTTCAAAAGCGTCTACCATGTCATCCACATATTTTTTCCAATCTTCAGACCGGTGCACTCCTAAGCAATGGTTTATAACGGTCATAACGGACTTTTTGTGTTATCCACATACAGCAATACTGCTTTTAAACTATTTTTCGACGAGTCAATAAACAAGCGCCATTGCTCTGGTTTGTACTCACAGTTCATGTATTGCATAAGACCAGGAATATTTTTACAATACGAAAAAGTATTGTCGCCATTAACCTCAAAGGAATCTAAAAGCTCCTCCTGTCTTTTGCGGTATCCATACACCTTCACATCTTTAGAGAATATATTTACCGATCGAAGATGATGTGCTAGGCAAATCGCTTGTCTTTGCGATAATTTCAGCTCTTGTACCATCGTATTCAAACGGGCTTGGGAAATCTCCAAGTGACGACATGGGCTTTCAACTTCGGTTGGGTTATACATTGAGAGTAGATCTGTAGGCTCGGTGGAAAATGTTGGCGAAATATATCTGTCAGTTGGACTTGGACATCTTGGTATCGGAACATTTTCTGAGTGAGATACTGGTAGCTGTACAGATTGAACACTTTTGTAAACTGTGTTTTTTTTTTTGTTGAGTCTTGCAAATTTGTTCTTGCACGCGTAGCTGTTACCGGTATGATGCCCTTGTGGATCTATCCAAATCATTGGGATGCCGAACCCCATTTTTAGGCAGTCTTTTGACCAGTTATGCAGGCTGTTATTGCATTGCGTGCAAATGGTATTTGGCACCCAATCTACGTCTCTTATAACGGGCAAATCTAAATATTCCTCGTAGATGCCGGCAGTTCCCGAAGATATTTTGCGTCTACTCCGAGGGCTTGTAAATTTTCCACATACGTAGCAGAACAACAATAGGCCAATTGGACATTTATTCATTTTAATTTATTTTCTTAATATACAAGGCACTAAAACAATGTTCTTTCCGAAGTCAAAGTCAAATTAACTACTGCAATCTATGCTTAAATTTTGACTCTTAGGCAAGCATTTAACGTTTCTTTCAAACGTTACTTGTTGTTATTTCTTATCAGTGCAGTGGTTAAAAGCTTGACTCGTTGCTTGCTAATTTGTGTTGGACATTGATAGATGAGTCTTATTAAATTTAATTTAAATATTGTGTACAAATTTATGATACTTATTGATAACACTTATAAGATACAAAAAAATAAATAAAATAGCTCACAAACATAGTTAGTGTAGCTTTTTTAAAAAATACAAATTTTGTTAAGTTTTTTTTTAATGGTTAGTTTGCTCAGAACGTTGTCTTTGCTTAAGGTTCTTACTTTTACAAGATGTCACTTAATGTATAAGTATCAAAGGGTAAATTAAAATATTGACGAAACGTGAGGGAAAAAACATTAAAAAAAATGGATTAAATTTCAGTTTTTTCGACATATTGGCTATAAGGACACAAAAAACTTTGATTTTGGGGTTTACAGTCTTTTAAGAACTTAAAGACGGACTTATTCTGAGAAGCTTTGCCAAAGAAAGTTTACCAAAAAAGTCAACAATCAAAATGTGCCTTTCTCTTACAATGGGCCACTTTGATGAAAAACTTCAACAAAAATTTTTGTATGAAACCATGATTGTAACTCAAAAAAATAATGATGCAGTTCGATTCGTAGGACTCCAAATAGGGGGAAACCGTCGAATTTGGTCTTGTCTTTTTTTTTTGACTATCACAGTGTCTTTAAAATGCCAGTTGGCACAATCTAGTTTATTTAGACATGAGAAAACAAATATCGTCAGTTAATGTTTCAGTTGTTTTGTTGGGCGACTCTGCGTTTAAATATGATTAACATTTGACGAAACTGTTCCCATTTTGTGTAAACCAACCTTTGGATAAAAAAAAAAAAAAAATTTAACTGTTTTTTCGATAAGCCGAAGAGGGGTGTAGAGCGCTTTCGGTCATTTAAAGGCAAGATTTAGACGGGCCTTTGCCAGGATAACCACATGGTCAACACGAGAGTTGTCATCAAAGCGTGCTGCGTTACGCACAACTTTGGATGAGGAAAATAATGAAATTAAAGAAAAGTGGATTGCAGCACAAAAAATCGAAAACGAAACTCGGCAGTTGCCAGAAAACGTCCCTAACGTTTGTGGAAATGTTAACCCAAGAACAGAGAAAATAAAACAAGCGTTCGTTTCATATTTCGGTGAGTTATTGCATTCAACTTTGAAATATTGTTAAATCTCTACCAGCAACCGATCCATACTTACATATTTCATAACTTATTAATTAAATTCTTATTTATTTAATTCCATAAAAAAATTTCTATATTTTATATATATATTTTTATATTCATTTCTTTACATTTATTTATATTTGTATTCATATTCACATTTATTTCATATTATTTAAATATCTTAAAACTAAAACTTATTTTTTCTTAAACCTAGTTTTGGCATTGAAGGAAATCGATGAAAGCGTCCTTCATTTTCTTTGCATTGTTAACATATCTTTTGAACGGGCAAAATCCCTTTTCATCGGCTGCCATCATCGCCGCAGTCGCCTTTAAAAAATCGTCACGCATTTCCTCCATTACCATCATTGCCGTATTCTTCTTTTTTGTAGCATCACTTGACGATGGCCGAACGGATCTACTAGAGAAAGAAGGGCCACCGCCTTCTATATCGGCCTCCAGATTGATCGGCTCTATATCAGCTGAAAATATTAATACATATAAAAGACATAGATCACACAAATAAAAGCGTAAAAAACATTCCATATCCAACCGATATCATTACGCTTGACATTCTTCATATGTGTATGTTTTTCTTTGAGGAGCGAAGCTGTGGCTTTTTCTGTGGCCATACTCCAAATAACTCTCTTCTTTTTTTCACATTTTCCCATTATCAACTTTTATTTTTGTATTTTTTTTTTTTTTTTATTTATATTAATTGCAATTTTTTGGTTTGTTGTTTTTTACTTTTCTGTCTGCTAACTTTTATTGTTTAAAATTTTCTGTTTATTTTTTCACTTTGACAATTTGTAGTATTAAACTCAGCTGTGATTAAACAAATGTGACCAAGAGATGGCGCAAAACCAGTGTCGCACCGGAAGATTTAGAGTGGATCACTTTCAAAATACTTCGGTGAAGTGGTTTTGGAGTGTAATTTTTGTATGGCACAATCTGGTAAAATCCCGTGGTTTAGTGAGTTAAACTACTCGAGAGCCTAAATCTCGTGGTTAAGTGTCGATCGGAACATAAGATTAGCGTTTAACCAAACATTTTATAAACTCGCAATTTTGAAAGATTAAGCGCGGGAAAATATGTTCAGGTGTTTTTAGACTTTATAATAAGCAAATTAAAAAAGAGATCTAAGTTGGTTATTAAAATTACCGATCCAAACAGGGTTAGATCGTCGAACCCTGGAACATGGTTGCTCCGTACTGGCACTGAATCCAACCTGTACCCTAAGGAATTTTTCTGCTGCACCATAATTCCAATTCATTAGACACTATAATTCAATTGCAACGGACTAACGAATAATATCGAAGAGATAGTATACCAAATTAAACAGCCCGATCGAAGGGTTTCAACGTTTTTCGTGAAGATCATGAGCGAAATAGTGATAGCGACCTAGCCTTCATTTTGCACATCATGCAAACAATACTGTGTCGACAGCAATAGTACCCTTGACATAGCTATCCGATCAGGCAATATTGAGCTCGAAATATTCAATATATACAGTCTGTCAAGTAAGAGCGTGGTCGTGTTAATTTATAAAAAAAAATTATTTTATGAAACTTTCATATTTATATATACATTGTACACATTACAAACAATGATGCAATTTGGTCAAAAATATGTCCAGTCACCACCGTCGTAGATAATTGCCTGGCATTTCCGAGGCATGCTTTCTATTAATTTGACGGCGTATTCTAGTGGCAAGGATCTCCAGATCCGACGAATTTCGTAAGACAACTGCTTCAAAGTGAATGTGCTTCTGTCTTCCACGAAGCTTCTGTTTAATATTAGGTTGTCCAAAAAGTCTTGCGGTATTTTCGCTAGTTGGCGCTGAAAGCGCGTAGTTTTAGTTTTATTCGTCGCATCGGGTCATATATATACCTTTTTGGAAAGTTCATTTGACACGCTAACACGTGTTTGATTGATTGTCGTTTCTTTTAAGTCGTTCGTGAGTTATAGCGTCGCAAACATGGGGCAAAATAAAAAGAAAATACGGCATATTTTACAGTACTACTACGATAAAGGCAAAAATGCATCTCAAGCCGCCAATAAAATTTGTGCAGTTTATGGACCCGATGCAGTTTCCATTTCCACCGCACAACGATGGTTTCAACGTTTTCGTTCTGGTGTAGAGGTGGTCGAAGATGCGCCACGCTCCGGAAGGACTGTCGTCGAAAATTGCGATAAAATCGCTGAATTGGTCGAAAGAGACCGGCATAGTGGTCATCAAACCGTTATAAACCATTTAAAGAAGCTTGGAGTCACTAAGAAGCTCGATGTATGGGTGCCACATGAATTGATTCAATAAAAATCCAATGTAACGATGACAGTTTGAGTTATTCACTGAGTACAGAGCTTGCTGCGGTGTTTAGGATCGTTGTCCTCCTGCAGAATCCAATCTTCATTTTTTCTGATGAACCATCGTTTGGCAGATAGCAGTAAAGCCTTTTTGTAGATTTTTATCATTTTCTCGGTATTTAGGTTGTCAGTAAAGAGGTACAAAGTGTCGAATTCCTGCTTTGAGAAGCAGCCCCAAAGATGCACCTTTATTCCATGTTTTACGGTCCATTGAACAAGCCTATTGGTGGAAGTTGACCAGGCTCGCGTGAGTACAGAACGTGCCCACATAGAACATTAATTTGTAAAATTGACATTTTCAAAATCTCTATCAATATTCTCGTTTGTCATTTTGTCACAAGTTTTTCAGTCAGGCTTCTTCATTGTGTTGCGCCATTTCAGATCGTGAGTATGAAAAAGGGTTCGGATGGTTTCGTAGGATATATCTAAACCTTTCGCCATTAATTTTCCTTGTCCTTGCCGCAGTGTTAAAGTAGGATTCGGCGAAAACAGATTCACTATTCTTTTTTCATCTTTTTTGTTCACTTTTCCTATCGAACTACGTTCTGGTAAATCATCGACATTTTTAGCCACTATATATCGCTGTATCCACTTCTGTACAAATGCCTTCGACTTTAGCAGCCACTGATTGCGACATTTTGGGTGGATGCAAAAGAACACAGCTTCGTAGCGCCACGCGCTCTTCTTCTTGTCTGCATTACCAACCCAATTAATTTTTAAGCGAATGTATGGAATAAGTTAAGAGCGTTTTATTTGTTCATGATTTAGCTATTAGCTTGTTATGGTCAAATAAAACACAGCTATTGTTGTACATTAGGATATTACCCGAACATAGTGTGCTGCGTCTTGGAGAAAACCGATTGGTACTTGGCGACTTTAAAGCGCACCATTACCTTACGCGAATGCGTTTGGCTGCGGTACGATATTGCTTGAAAATTTGGCGAAAACTTACGAAAAATCCATGCAGTATGCGACGGTGCGTTAGTATCAGCCAACCTCCAAAAATGTAAACAAACACAAGATTAGTAATCTGGAGAAAATGTTCTATATAATTAAACAAACTCGAGGAGAAGCAAGAACAATTGTTAAAAACGTACCATTTCCTGGTGGCATGGAGGAACCTGGTATCACAATACGCAAACTAACGAGTTTAGGTCAACTTTGTTCAACTAACCCAAGGAAACCCAAGAAAGTGGAAGCAATATTAAAAACCTTCAGAGGACTGTCAACAATTGTCTTACACATCTGTATAATGTACGAGTATACATCCACTCTTATGTAAAGGAATTATAAATGAATTTTTCTATATGGATGCAAATAAACTTTGCATAAGAGATGAATTAAATTGTTTTGTTAGAGGTTTATATATATATTTGGCACATTTCTTAATAAAGCATGAGTTAATCATATCTGGGCCATAATTATATGATTTTTCTAACATATTTAACTGACATAAGACGTCTGCTTCGGAAATGGTAGGTGCATTAATGAGAGAAATCGGACATAACTTGTGCTGATGCGGAACATTTTTTGGAGATTTTATAGAGTAATTGGACCTAAAGAATTCAGCGAACATATTAGAGATGGTGGCATTGTCACTAGACATACTAGACTTATATTTCATAGTGATCGGAAAATTAGAAATCCTGCGTTTGAAGTTGACGAAACCGTAGAACAATTTTGGATTACGTATAATATTATTTTTTACTTTATTTATATAATTATTGTAACATATTTTGTTAAATTCAGCAAATTGTCGACGCAATTTAGAATATTTTGAATAGTCAGGAAAGAAACCAGTTTTTTTTTAACATTTAAAGATACAAGATTTTCTATTTTTTTATTTACATAAATCTTTCGAAAACCATAAATTAGAACTCATTTTTTGAGTAACAACACACTTCGGAATATATTTTTCAAATAAGTTTAAAATAGCTTCATTAAAGTGGGAAGCACTAAATTCAATATTGCCACTGACCAAGTTACTTTAGAAAGTTTGAATTAATCTTCTTAAAATTAGCTTTCGCAAAGTTGAACCAAAAACAAAGGTCTTGTGTATTATTATGAGCAAAGATGGCTCAGATATCCACGTTAATTTCCAAAGCAGGATGATACGAGTCCTCTGGCCGAACCAAAGGATCACATCGGACAACAGAGAACATTGAAGTGTTATCAACGTAAACTAGATCTAAGAACTTACCAAACTCATTTGAAATTAAATTAATTTGGTTAAGACCCAACTCTGACATTTCACCTAAGAACTCGTTAAACTAATAGGAATAATGTAAACATCAATAGATTTCCATGATACGCACGATAAATTGAAATCTCCCAAAACAATCATGGAATCAGTATTATTAGCCATTGAGAAAACATTATTTGTGACCTGGTCTACGGAAAGGGGGCTTAGGTGTCAAAAAATCAATTTTTTTTCGCACGTTAGCTCCCTTTTCGTAGACCAGGTCACATTTATTAATGAAGCATGCATATGTATAGATATGTCCGAGTGTGGCGGTATATAAGATAAAGTTAAGAGATATGGTCACTATTAGCGCAAATACGGATGCACTTAAATTCTATGAAGTCTGCATGCGGAACATCGACTTCTTCAGATGGAATTGAAGAATGAACAGCAAACAAGACATCACCTCTGTCTTTTCTGTTCAGCGGGTCATATCTAAATATTTCGAATTTGCTATTGAATATTTCATTATCGAAAATGTGGGGCTTTAGCAAAGTGAAAGCAATGATTTTAAAATTACAATGAATGCTATTTAAATACAAATCAGTAAGCTTTGTATTAAGACCCCTAACAATCCGATAATAAATAATCAGCGAATTATTGTTTTTTTTTTTATTTCAAAAATTTTTAAAACTTGAACAATGTTTGATATCACTACAACTAGTTTCAAAACTAACGAGCAGTTTGATTTGAATAACTTAAAAACAAATTACATAGAAATTAATAGTAATATTCATACATAGATGGTAAATAATTAATTCCTTTATATTTTTGCTTCGAACTAAGCTATGTGGTTTTTTTCGACATAATCGACTAGAACGGCATGTGTCTAAAAGAAGATTTCTGGCCTCCTCGTTCACATGTGCATTAAGCCTTTTGTACTGGGCATCTGCCTGACTCCTTATTTCTTCGGCGACTGTATTCATCCTTAGGTCTCGATGAATATCCGCATTTCTGCAGTACCAGGGAGCATTTACAATGCCTCTTAGCACCTTGTTTTGAAAATGTTGTATAATATTAATACTACCATTATTGGCACACCCCCACAGTTGCGCACCATTTGACCATACCATTATTTGTTCATAAAGAAGTAATTTGTTGTATATGAACAGGTTTGACTTTCGCCCAATTAGCCATTTCATTTTCAGCAATTTCAGATTAAGTTCAATCCTTTTTATTTTAATATGCTCTTTCCAATGTATTCTAGCATCAAGCGTGATGCCAAGATATTTAGCTGCGTATGGTATGCAGACATCTAGAATACTTATAGGTTGATAAGTGATTCTTTTGTTTGTAAAATTTACAAAAACCGATTTGCCACCGTTTAGTTTTATTCTCCATTTCTTAGACCAACTTACTACAGAGTTGATCGCATGTTTTAGCGGAGCTTTTTTTGCTGTTTTTCGACCCATAGTATTGCGGTGTCATCAGCAAAAGTGGCAGTCATACTGTTTGGTGCTAACGGTAAGTCTCTTGTATACAGAATATATAAAAGTGGACTTAAGATACTTCCCTGAGAAACTCCTGCTTCAATTTATTTAAGTTTGGAGAATTCATTTCCTTGTTTTACACGGAAAAATTTCATGGTGATATACGATTCTAAAAGAGCACAATATTCAACCGGAAGACATGATTTTAGTTTTTGCATAAGGTCTTCGTGCCATACCTTGTCAAACGCTTTTGCAACCTCAAGGAATACAGCTGAACATACGTTTCCCTCCTCCAGGGATTTTTCTTTTTCTGATGTTATTCTGTGAATTTGTTCTATTGTTGAATGCTTATTTCTAAAACCGAACTGATTCGATGGGATTAACTGCTTTTCGTCGATTATAGATTTTAATCTTAGATAAAATAATTTTTCAAAAAGTTTTGAGATTTGTGGAAGTAGTGAAATTGGTCTATATGACGAGACTACGTGAGGATCCTTTCCTGGCTTACGAACCATAACAACTTCGGCAACTTTCCAAAGGCTTGGAAAATGTGTCAGACGGATTGCGGTATTGTAAAGATAGGTAAGCTTCCGTAAACATTTGTATGGTAACTGCTTTAACAGTTCAGCTATAATTAAATCGAAGCCAGCTGCTTTCTTAACTTTAAGCTTTTTAATTTCACTTTTAAGTTCACAAGTGGTGATTGCTGGGATTGTTGCATGATCCTGTTGAATACTACTAAGGAACGCGATTTCACTATCCCCGTTTGGACGAAAAGTTTCAGCTAGGTGTTTTGCAAATGCATTAGCTTTATCACAATCACTTCTAGCCCATGTATTGGAACCAACTTTTAGTGGTGCAAAGTGACTTATTGGACGTTTCAGATACTTTGTACTTTTCCAGAGTGAGTAATTATCTTTTTTGTCAGCGGATAGTTGAGATAAATATTTATTAATTGACTCATTCTTAATATGAGCAATTTCTCGTTTTAATTCTGCTGTTGCCTTATTAAGGTTGTTTTTGTCGAGAGGTGAGCGGGCTTGTTGCCATTTCCGTCGTAACTTTCTTTTCTTAATTAGAAGGATTTTTATTTCTTTTGGGTAATTTGAATTTATTGTTAATTAGGTTTTTGTATCCACGAGATTTCTTGGCATTTTAGTGATAACTACAGGGAGCTTATCACGTTTGTGCTCGAATTCGCGCACAAAGACCCCAGATTGTCAGCGGATACGTCGATTTTAAACGACGAAATATCCCTGTTGTATTTGAAACTAAATTTACAGATGTGTGTATCTACTGTTTTTAATTTCGACGAGACATAACTTTTTATATCATCGACTGTGGTATCCGCCGCAAGTCTTGAGATGAAAATTGCCTTTTTCCGCGGTATTACAACTAAGTTTTTATTAACTGACTTGCAGTTATTTGGAGGCGGATCTTGAGAATTTTTCCGCTTACCGTGTTCAGTAACAGTTTCCTATGTCCTGAGCAGACGGAACCTTCTCTCCTTGAGGACAAGGGGATGAAAGATTGATGTGGTCAATAGTGGGTGGCGGCATTCTTTTTAAGGAAGATACAGTGGTATCTTCATCAGACGGACGTTTACGTTTAGATGAAGGTTTTGGATTCCCTTCTTACACATTTAGGCATTAAAATGATAGGAACAACGTTTCATAATGCCTAAATTTTTCAGTTTCTCCTTGAAACCATTGCGCGCCTGCCTAAAAAATTTAAGCAATTCAATTTCTGTTGGTCTGCATTTTAAGCAAGACCAGCGCAAGCTCTTACTATCAAGAATATAATCCAATATCCTACCTATCAGTTCAGCACATTTAAGATGGGCAAGCCCGTTACAAAGCCAGCAAGAAACAAAGCGTTCCGATTCGCCTTTCACAGAGAAGTTCGGAAAATTACAAGTCATAATGAAGAAAAACAATATTAAATAAAAATATAAAAATGTTAAATAATAAAAGCAAAAAGAGCAATGACAAAAATATTTATAACAAATAAATGCAATGTAGCGAGCAGTTTGAGATGACCTGTAACACACGAAAAGTAAGAAACTCGCAAACAGCTGTGGACAAAGATGGAAACGAATAAAAACAAGAAAGAAATTTAAGTAAGCAATATAAATTAACAATAACAATTGCACTATTTAAAATTTAGCACAAAAACACTTTGAAAATACTCGGCGGAATAAATTAAAATTAGTTTGTATCGATAACTTACCCACTTCATCGCTTAATACGATCATTTCTAATACAGATTTCGGTTTTAGTTTAGCTGACCTCATTTTATTAAAATCAGAACTATCGACATCGTGATCTGTACCCCCAAATAATTCTCAGTGGTATACAGAGAAATGTACTAGTAACCCTACTACCCTAAGAAACAGAGTTCGGTTGGATTTTATCCGAACCCACACCTGAAAAACCCTTCTCACTCTCAGATTTTAAAAATATGACCACAAACAAGTTGCTCACACAATTTTGGAAATTTGAAGAAGTTCAAAAAAAAAAGCTTTACCCTCGAGTTCAGATAAGGAAATTTTCAAAATACTCAGAAACTCAACTGGGCGAATACGGTCTTATGACAAAAATAGAATAGAACTCCGCGGATCATACGAAAACGTATTATCTATTCAACTGCGAGTGGTATTTAACGCTTCATGTCCCACCTCAAACAGGAATAGCTTCAATGATGTACTAGTGTGTAGCATCTATTCTGCAAGCAGACCTGATAATCTTAGTAGTAAAATGGCGAATCTTTCAAACCGTAATCAACACAGATATTCAAAAACCTGTATCGCCAAATAAAGCAAATACACTCCGTTTCATAGAATATTATTTAGGAAATCCTGCAACGACCCAATTGAAGCTTTGGAATTACAAATTGTTACGTTTGGTATTAACTGTGCCCCATGTTTAGCTATCCGTACCGTCCACAAATTAGGGGATGATGTACAAAGAACCCACACCCTGACAACAGAGATAATTCGAAACGAAGCAAGTGCTTGCAGGAGCACATGACGTGCCACTCATTACATCTTTGAAGTTCGCAAGATTTGCTCTACGCAAATGGAGCTCAAATTACTCAAAAGTTTCATCTGGAGTCCCACAAGAACTCCTATTGGATACCAACTTACTCAATTTACCGGAATCCAATAGCACAAAAACAGTAGGAATCAGAGGGAATCCATAAAAGATGTTTTTTTTTTCTTATCAACCCTATTCAGAATAAGAACGATTACTAAGAGAGAAGTATTAACGATTATAGAAAAATTGTTCGACCCAGCTGGTTGGCTCAACCCCGTTGTAGTTACAGCCAAAATAATAATGCAACAGATATGGCTTGATAAATCTGATTAGGATGAGCGGAGCTGTTCTTCAAGCGCTTCTAGTGGATTCTACCTTAACCAAATAAATATTACCTAATACAGCACTCACCTATTGACGGATTCCACAATTGTTCTTTCATGGCCTAAGCCAAACCCCCATGATCATCGACAACCTTTGTGTGCCATCGAATTGCCACAATTGCAGAAGAGGCCTCTGGAAATGGTTAATAATGTCCTCTGGTCACACGGACCCCAATGACTAAAACTCGACCCGAATCACTGGTTAGTTAACAAAAAAAAATTAATCGGTACAACACTGGAACTCCAGCCAAACAAGACTTTTGTGAACACAACACAAGAGGATATATTGTATAAATACTCATCTTTACCAAAAGCCATTAGAGTTTTAGTATGAATGTAGAATGAGTCATCCAAAAAACCACAGCAGTCATACACAATGTTGGAAATAACTCCAGAAGAGATCAAATCAAATTATTTTATTCCAAAAGAAGCATTTCCAGGAGGAGTATAAAGCTTTAACCCCAAAACCAAATATAGCATACCAAAAAAAGTAAAATTTTGACTCTAAACCCTTTAATCGATCCCAAAGGAATAATGCGAGTTAATGGTCGGTTGAGCAATTCAGCCGCATATAAAGAGCGTTTTTCGATTATACTATTCTATAGCAGTCGATTAGCCAAACTATTCACCCAATTTAACCACACAAATACCCTTCATGGCGGCAACCAGCTAGTTTAACGATTCATGCGTACGGAGTAAAAGTTTAAAGAGACACTTAAAAAAGGTGTCCTAGACTTAAAAATTTACTCTCGCAGAATCCATATAGAAATTTGCTCAAATTCTCGCCGTTTGCGCCCATTAAGTGAAGAACCAAGGAATTTAGAACCTTTAACTCCAGGTCATTTCTTAATAGGCAGTTGGCAAAAAATAAAGATACTCCGTCAACACTTCTGCAAACGATGGAAAGAATAATATCTATAAAGAATATGTGGAAATACCCTCAACGCATCATAGATGTCAACGATATGGAGTTATATGCCAAGAAACACTACACCCAAATGAATGGAGACTTGGTCGCATAGAAAAAACGTATCTCGGTGCAGAAAATAAAACAGTAGTAGTTGACATACGTACCTCTCAAGGAATAATCACCTTACCAAATAATTAATCTCATTTCCTTACAGTGACACAGCTCCTTAAACCAGCACGAAACTAACGGGTTTTATAGCAGCAAAATCAATTTCCAACAGGACACCGACCCAAAATACACATTGTATCTTGTACGTACAGGGTTGTTATGGAAATAAAAATAACTCCATCGGTCCCACAATAACTAGACACTAATACTATTCAAAATATCTGGAACTTTTTGGAAAACCGTATTCGAAAACATTGAATTTCATCAAAATAAGGCCAAAAAACTGGATCCTTGACTTCTTCTTCTTCTTTACTGGCGTAGACACCGCTTACGCGATTATAGCCGAGTCAACAACAGCGCGCCAGTCGTTTCTTCTCTTCGCTACGTGGCGCCAATTGGATATTCGAGGCGAAGCCAGGTCCTTCTCCACTTGGTCCTTCCAACGGAGTGGAGGTCTTCCTCTTCCTTTGCTTCCCGCGGCGGATACTGCGAGCTGGAGTGTTTCATCCATCCGGACAACATGACCTAGCCAGCGTAGCCGCTGTCTTTTAATTCGCTGAACTATGTCAATGTCGTCGTATATCTCGTACAGCTCATCGTTCCATCGAATGCGATATTCGCCGTGGCCATCGCGCAAAGGACCATAAATCTTTCGCAGAACTTTTCTCTCGAAAACTCGCAACGTCGACTCATCGGTTGTTGTCATCGTCCAAGCCTCTGCACCATATAGCAGGACGGGAATTATGAGCGACTTATAGAGTTTGGTTTTTGTTCGTCGAGAGAGGACTTTACTTTTCAATTGCCTGCTCAGTCCGAAGTAGCACCTTTTGGCAAGAGTAATCCTACGTTGGATTTCCAGGCTGACATTGTTGGTGGTGTTAATGCTGGTTCCTAAATAGACGAAATTATCTACAACTTCAAAGTTATGACTGTCAACAGTGACGTGGGAGCCAATTGCGAGTGCGACGACTGTTTGTTTGATGACAGGAGATATTTCGTCTTGCCCTCGTTCACTGCCAGACCCATTTGAGTTGCTTCCTTGTTCAGTCTGGAGAAAGCAGAACTAACAGCGCGGGTGTTGAGGCCGATGATATCAATATCATCGGCATATGCCAGCAGATGCACACTCTTGTAAAAGATTGTACCTGCTCGATTAAGTTCTGCAGCTCGAATAATTTTCTCCAGCAGCAGATTGAAGAAGTCGCACGATAGGGAGTCGCCTTGTCTGAAACCTCGTTGGGTATCGAACGGCTCGGAGAGGTCCTTCCCGATCCTGACGGAGCTTTTGGTGCTGCTCAACGTCAGTTTACAAAGCCGAATTAGTTTTGCGGGGATACCAAATTCAGACATCGCGGCATAGAGGCAGCTCCTTTTCGTGCTGTCGAAAACAGCTTTGAAATCGACGAAGGGGTGGTGTGTGTCGATTCTCCTTTCACGGGTCTTTTCCAAGATTTGGCGCATAGTGAATATCTGGCCGGTTGTTGATTTTCCAGGTACACTGATAAGGACCAATCAGTTTGTTAACGGTGGACTTTAATCTTTCACCCAATACGCTCGATAGAAACTTATACGCAATGTTAAGGTAGTTGGCACATGTTGTGGGGTCTCTCTTTTTGTAGATTGGGCAGAGCACACTTAAATTCCAATCGTTGGACATGCCTTCGTCCCGCCATATTTTACAAAGAAGCTGATGCATGCTCCTTATCAGTTCTTCGCCGCCACGGTTGAATAGCTCGGCCGGCAATCCATCGGCCCCCGCTGCCTTGCTGTTCTTCAGACGGGTAATTACTATTCGAACTTCTTCATGGTCGGACAATGGAACGTCTGCTCTATCGTTATCGATTGGGGAATCGGGTTCGCCTTCTCCTGGTGTTGTACGTTCACCGCCATTCAGAAATATGGAGAAGTGTTCCCTCCATAATGTAAGTATGCTCTGGGCATTCGGATCATCTTTGGGGGTTCTACAAGAGTATGCTCCGCCGCCGCATTTTGTCGAGCATTACCCCTATCGGCCAGCTTATCACGCTCTTCATACTCACGCCTTTCGGCCTCTTTCGTTTTCTGTCTGCAAATGCGTCTCGCTTCCCTCTTCAACTCTCGGTATATATCCCATCAAGCACGTGTTGTGGTCGATCGTAACGTTGCGAGGTGGGCAGCCTATTTTCTCTCACTGCAACACGTTACTTCTCGTCGTACCAGCTGTTTTTTTGCATTTTCCGAAAATCAATGGTTTCGGTTGCAGCTGTACGTAAGGTGCTTGAAATTCTCAGAGAGCAGGAGTACAATTCGAGTAGAAAATCGTTCGGCTATCTGTTGTAATTGCAGCTTCTCCACGTCGAACCTTCCTTTTGTTTGTTAGCGTGCGTTTTTTGCTGCACAGAGGCGGATCTTCAGCCTTTATGTGATGTCAGCCTTTATTTTCACGAGGACTTCAACCAGCTGGGCAGCGGCACTTTCCCAATTAAGGGACCGGACAATGCAGGTGCATGCCCTCAAATCATAGTCCTTAATTCGTTTGCCATGGTCGTCATTAAAAGGGGGGTCACTTATCCGACGCTTGTTGTTTCCTTTCATTGGGGGTGTTTTTGTACGTGGCGGGTCAAACCCAGCGCACAACCCTAAGTAGGGAATGTTTCGACTTCTCACTTTAGCTCGCCTTCAAACGGATGCTCTTAGGCTACCCAGAGGATACTTGGTCAAAGCCCGGAAATCGTGAGCTGCTTGAGTCATATGTAAAAAATCGTTTCTGGCCACTCCGTAGGGAATGGCGATCAGAGAACTTTCCTCACTTGCGTGAACTTCTGCACATGACTCCATCCTCCCACTCACTGGGGACCATAAGTTGAGGCGATTGAAAGTGTGACAAGAAAATTTGAACATGTGTGAAAATAATCCCCAAGTTTTTGAATAAAGTAATCACATGTGACGAGCCATAGATCTTTTTATTTGCTTGCCTGAAAATGCAAAGGCGAAAGAGGGTAGCAGCGCGACCTCGGCTCTCAAAGCTATTCCGGAAAATGACTTCCGTGACACCTTCGCATCGACGCAAAAGGAACCTGTTCTGATAGTTTTTAAAGAAATGCTTTAAATTGACTCAGTCCGGTATATCAGCTCGAGTCAAGGGATGTGGAGTACCGTTGCAGTTAAGAGTTGCTGCAGTGAATTCCGGATCTAACGGGATTAGATTGCCGCAAAAACAGCCCTTTGTCGGATAAAAACCGGTTCAATCTTGATAACGTGAAGCCAGCTATCGTGAGAATTATTCTGTCAGAGAGCTTGGTTATGATGCTGAGGCTTTTGGAATCCCAGTCAACCAAGGAGAGAAGCTCTTACTACAGCTGCGAATGCAAGTTCTCAATTTAATAACAAACCGCTTGGCTGACAGATAAAGAGGTATTTTTTTCTGGGACGTATCAGAGGCCACCTGACAAATTTTATTGCTGAAAATGGTGCTGAAACATTTGCGGGAAAACAATGTAGTTGCGCTTACTGTTGAATCTTCCGGAATAGCTACAACCTTGGTGAGTTGTGGTAGAACCGCACACTCAGTATTCAAGCTACCGCCGAATCCTAGAAGTGAAGAAACGCCAATTTGCAGTATCAGAAAGAGTAGTATTCGCAGTGCTCTACTACAATGGACTGATCGAATGTCCAACGTCTCACAAGTGAGCGATTCAAGCACTGGATTGCAGCTTGCAAGACATTCGTGGCAATCGAATCTTGATGAGGGGAGTAGTCGTCTTGCTGACGGGTGATTTCCGACAGACGGCAGAGAATATGAACACATGCCACAAGGCTTCGTCGTTGTGGGCTAAGGTAGATCTGTTACTCAGTCTTTCAGTTCAAAAGCCTAAAATTTCATATAAAGGTGGCTTTCTCTTTCACAATAAATAAAAGTCAAGGAAAAACTCTAAACGAAGTCGTCGTTCACATCCTCATCAAATTTTGTAACTTGATCTCTCCTATGCTCACATTTAAAATATATTGTTTCTGAAAATGAGAACAGTCAATAGGTCCTTAATAAACAATTTATATCGCCTAATAAACCGTGGAGTATTGAGTAATGTTTAGAAGTATACCAAGTATCCTCTGGGTAGCCAAAGAACATTCGTTTGAAGGCGAGCTGAAGTAAGAAGCAAAACATCACCTCCACAAGGTTGTACGCTGAGTTTGGGAACCGACACATAAAAAACAATACCAATGAAAACTAATCGGCAGACTTGGATAAAAGATCCCTCTCCCGTCGCCGAGTACTTTAACCACAATACGCATCAAAGCGAAGTTTTTCTACATATCGCGAATTTGAGTCCACGCCCCGATGGAAGAGAAGAATGATGTGAGTAAAGATGCCTTCTATGAGCGCTTGGAGCACACCTATGACAGCTGCCTCCGCCATGATGTCAAAATCGAGCTTAGCGACTTTAACGACAGGGTGGCCAATGAAGGTATCCTTGGTATAAAGGTTGGTAGATTCAGCCACCACAAAAGACATCCCCAAATGAGTTGAGGCTGATCGACTTCGCCGGGGCCTAAACTATGGTTATCTGTAGTACTGAATTCCAGCATAAGCAAATACATCAATCAACCTGGCTGTCCCCGGATCGAAAAGCCATCAAATAGATCGATCGTGTTGTGGTAGACGGAAGATACGTCTTCAGAGCTTTAGAAGTGCGTACGCTCCGAGGTCCTAACATCAAATCGAAACACTATCTTGTTGCAGCCAAGATATCTGTTGTCAAAAGGTGCTACTTCGGACTAAGTTGGCAATTTAGAAGTAAAGTCCTCTCTGGATGAACCAAAACCAAACTCTATAAGTCACTCATAGTTCCCACCCTGCTATATGGTGCAGAGTCTTGGACGATGACAACAACTGAAGAGTCGACGTTTCGAGTTTTCGAGAGAAAAGTTCTGCGAAAGATTTATGGTCATTTGCGGGTTATCCACGGCAAATATCGCATTCGATGGAACGATGAGCTGTATGAGATATATGACGGCATTATCGTATTTCAGCGTATTAAAAGACAGCGGGTACGCTGGCTAAGTCATGTTGTCCGAATGACGAAAACACTCCAGCTCTAGAAGTATTCGACGCAGTACCCACCGGGGGAAGCAGAGGAAGAGGAAGAACTCCACACTGTTGGAAAGACCAGGTAGAGAAGTAAAATATAGTAATAAAACTGAGTCTATGACTTTAAAACTTAATTAATACTCATGACACCAAATTTGACTGTAATTCATCCACGATTTTGTCGAATAATGCAAGTTGAACCCATTCGCTACATTTTTTGATATTGCCAGCACCTGAAGATATTTAGCCGGCTTTGATCTTTGCCACTTTCTATAATATACTTGTTTATTTTATATAGTTTAGTAATACTACGACGAAAAAAAAATTTTTGATGATTATAATTGCACACATTAAAGCACTAAAATAAGAGAGAAAAATAAAAGGTAAGGAGGTGTTTCTATTTGAATTAAAAGACATAATTTCTGGATGATATACAACGCATGTGGAATTAAGATATTTATGTGATGAACTACAAATTTACTGACGTAACACTCAAACCTGCATTCGTAATTTGAACGGGATAAACTTGAAATTGTGTGCTTTAGTCCGTTAGTTTGCGTATACACAAGCACTTGTAAGTTGTTTATGAATTACAACCGACATTAAATTGTTTACACAGTTTCTTATATATTTTCAATGTTTCACCTTTTGTTGGGAAAGAAAACTTAGTAGCTGAAAGTACTTAATACTATATTTTTTAATATTCGCAAAATATCTAAGTGGTTTTACATTTGGTGTATATTATGGATTTTCACACAAAAAAAGTATTTCTTTGCTTTTCATATGTATATGCATAAATATGAACCTGATATACTTACGTATATTATATTTTCAATATATCAATATCGAATAGAAAGCTTAATACCGAAAATCACAAATATAAAATAAGATATTAACCCTACATATTCATTTTAAGCAAATAACGAATTTAATAACCCCTCATTAAAGGAGGAAATTAGGCATTTACCCTTTCACGTTTTAAATATAATTTCTTCTATATATATATATATATATAAATCCTTTAAAAAATATAGCCCTTATTGTCTCAAAATATGTATACGATTAGGTTAATATACAGGTTAATATTTACCTAATCGTATACATAATTTTAGTTAATATGTAATGATAAAATATTACGAAATATCATAGAAAAAACCGCTTAATGCTATTATATAATATATTTATATGCGTTGTAAAGCATCTGTTAGGGCAAAAATATTTCTCATCAATTAGTGATAACTTTTAAGCACTCACTAATATAGTTTTGTATGGACACTTAGAAAAACGGGTTTTTATACTATTTCTGCTTAGTTATCTACTAAATTTATTTATAATTATATATACAGTATCCGACAAAACTATGTATACCCCAGCACATTTTATATTGTTCTTTGAATATTTTTTTCAAAAGTTCAACAATTAAAAAGTTGTACATACGGTAAGTGCACACTGTAAGTTGACAAATAATAACGGTATCATATTTACCGTTAGCTTTTATTTTGCTTGCAGAATGTGCACTTGTTGATGATCAGTTGAACTTTGCAGGCGACAAAATTATGTATACCGTGGCAATATTTGTGCGTAGTGCTTTCTTTGCGTAAATAGTTTTTTCAAATATTTAGAAACAAACTCGACAAAGGTAAAATTTCATGATTTTATAATCGATAAAGTGTTTGGGTAAATAATATAAATATTTTATTTAGTGAAATGCCAAGATCTGCAGAAATAAGCGTTGACCTGCGAAAATTGATTGTTCATGATCATTTAAATGGAATGGGATACGGAAAAATAGTGATAAAAAATTACCAAAAAAATGGTGGGCTAGAGAGTGCTCCAAGATCAGGCCGCCCTAGAGTAACTACAGTGCGCGAAGAGACAAAAATAGTGAGAGAAGTGAAAAAAAATCCGACTGTATCAGCCCGATTTATTAAGCAGAGCCTTCAAATAGATATTTCCGAGCGAACAATTCAACGAAGAATTCGAGAAGACGGGTATTCCAGCCACTACAAGATTAAAAAACCGTTCATCAGCAAGAAAAATTTAAAGGCACGATAGGAGTTTGCAAAAAAGTATTACAAACTGCCACCAAATTTTTGGAAAAAAGTAATTTGGAGTGATGAAAGCACTTTAGTAAAAAGGACGTAAAAAAGTTTGGCGAAAGAGCCACGAGAAGCTTCAGAGTAAATGCATTCAAAGCACCATAAAGTTTGGAGGCGGAAATGTATTGGTTTGGGGTTGTTTTAGCTACAGTGGTCTCTCAAATCTCGTAATGATCGAAGGTCAAATAACGGGAGAGTCGTATGTTGAAATGTTAAATATCAATTTGGAGCCAGCTGTGCAAAAAATGGGGATACAGGATAACTTCATATACCAGCAAGACAACGATCCCAAGCATTTAAGTCGGGTTGCAAAAGAATACTTCGAACAAAAATCTTTTAGAACTCTTACCATGGCCTGCCCAAAGCCCCGACTTAAACCCCATTGAGCACTTATGGCAATATTTGGATGACAAGCTTGACCGATCTTTTTGCCGTTCAAATAAAGGCGAGATTTTTAATAAATTGAAAGACTTCTGGGAAAACATACCCCAATCACTTCTTCAAAACTTGGTTGACAGCATGCCTCGACGTTTATTGGCAGTAATTAATGCTAAGGGTGGCAACACTAAATATTGAAGCTCTAGTGTGAAGGTAACCTCAAAATTTATTCGGGTATACATAATTTTGTCGTTGCTAAGAATTTCTCTTTTTCAGATTACCGCGTATTTTGCAGTCACTAGCACTAAAATGCAGAAAATTAATTTAATTTTTTGTATGTAGTATACTCATAAGCAAAAACAAAAACCATGCAAAAAAATAAACTTCACTTTTCAAAAGATATGATAATTTTCTTTTCAACTTTCATGGGGTATACATAGTTTTGTCGGATACTTTATATATGTATATATATATACACTAGTCGGCACAATTATTTTGACGAAACTCTTTTTGACTATTGAACTTAGCGTTGCTTGAAATCGTCAAATAACGGTACGAAAATGAGGAGCAAAACAAAGATTCTATTTTTAGCTATGTGCATGCCAAATTTTATTTCGTTTATCTTTTGCATTCTCTTTCTGCTGATAAGAATGCATGCAGACATCGGCTTTTTGCGTGGCACAAGTATTTTGACAGCATCTTTATGGAAATATTTTCACACTTTTAAGCATGCGAGAATTAAAGAACTTTTGTGTTTAACTTTGAGCAATATTAAACTTTGTTATTAAAATAGAAAGTTATTAAAAATTATTAAATAACATGGGTAAAACGGCTGAGCTAAGTTTAGTTACCAGATCCTCAATGGTAGCAAAGTTTAACGCTGGAATATCAGTCAAAGACATTGCCAATGAGTTTAAAGTGTCGCGTCAAACTGTGCACTACCAAATTAAAAAGTTTAAAAAGCATAATGACCTGCGTAATTTAAGATCAGGTGCTAAGCGCAAAACAGATCTCAGTGAAGACCGAGTCCTTATGCGGGAGTTTAAAAAAAATGTTTTTCTAAAGCCCCAATCCGCAGCAGATCAATTTAATTTGACAGCTAAAACACAAATTAGCGAGCACACAGCCCGTCGACGATTAAAAGAATGTAATTTTAAGACTTATAAAGTCAAGGAAGTACCATATATAACAAAAGCAAAACAGCTCAAAAGACTGGCTTTCGCAAAGGAGTTCTGGAGGAGCGTTCTATGGACAGATGAAAGTTCCTTTGAGTATAATTCATCAAAAAATAAATTTTTTGTAAGATTACCAATGGATCAAAGGCAGAAAAGGCGGCCCGTTTGCCAAAAAGTAAGCCATGGTGGAGGCTCTGTGATGTTCTGGGGATGTGTAGCGTATAATGGACTGGGTGACCTCGTTCCTGTCACTGGCTCGATGAATCAAGGCCAATATTTACGGGTTCTAGAAGATAATGCATTTACTTCTGGAGACAGGCTTATTGGTCAATCCTTCATTCTGCAACAGGAAAACGCCCCATGCCACAAAGCCAAGATGATTATTTTTGAAGGATGTTGGTGTTACCACTTTAGACTGGCCACCTCAAAGTCCAGATTTAAATATAATTGAAAACGTCTGGTCTTTTATGAAACGTAGAAGAAGAGTATCGTTGAATAAAACTAGAGAGGAGACAATTTCTGAGGTCAGTTCCCTTTGGGAACAGATATCTCCAGAGATCATCCAAAATTTAATCGATTCAGTACCGGGACGCCTGGAAAAAGTTATTGAAACTAAAGGAAATTATATATTTTACTAAATTCCTTTTTTTTGCCTTTAGTTTTTTTAAGTTTAAACTTTGTTATTCACATAAAAAGGTACATCTCAAAATACTTATGCCACAACACGAAAATTACTTTAGCTTATATTTTTTGAAGTTCATATGACAAAATGTTGAATTCATTATTTTTAAGTTTGCATTAGCACTATGTAATACAGAAAAAAAAAAATCATTGAGTTATATTAAACCATTGCAAAGTTACATAAAAACTTAAACCATTTGTTTTTCGTCAAAATAATTATGCCGACTAGTGTAGGTTTATTATACTTTGCACATGATTTCATTATTTCAATTGACTTTTTCTGTATTTGAACCAGTTTTGACAAAAATACTAACTTTTTGAACTTCACTAATTTTTTTGGGCACAACTCTTAAGCACTATTCCAATAGCTTGACCGTATTGACTGTTAGTCTTAGACTGCACTTTATTTACAAATGTATATAAACTATAAGTGTTGCAGACCTCATGACGTTTTCGATGCACCCTCAATTATTAATTACATTTAAACCTGAAATACAACGTTTTTAAGATATGAACATGGAAAGACGCATGCACGTAGTTTTTATTTTATCGTTTTATTGGAGAGGCATCCTAATTCATATTGATTGAAATTCTGTGAAAATATTTCGAAAGTATAGTAAATCGGGCTTGACTGGACACGTAGTTTTAATTGCATTCTATTGAAATACTATTTATGCACTAGAACAATTATTTTGTTTTTACTACCCATTGAGGGGATTTTAGCAATTATGTTTATATCAAGAATTACGTCATAAAAATCTGCGTCAATGGTTATATACATTTATAACAGATAATAAAGACATAATAATAGAGTTTGGCCTTTGTTCGTCGAGAGAGGACCTTACTTTTCAATTGCCTACTCATCCTTGACTTAGTGCGTCAAAATATCCGGAAATAATACTAGAAATCGAGTTGGGAGCATGCCTAGACGTCTAGGGACAATAATTGTAACTATATGTAGGCCAAAAACCGCTAAATTGAAGTTGGAAATCATCCAACTACTTCAAAACGAAAACCCGAACCTAAGGAATTTACATTATGCTGTGAGAAAACAAGAAAAGAAGTATGGAACTAATGGAAACAGAAGAGGTTACTGCAGATTTAATTAAATACACAGCTGAAGAATTGAGAAAAGAGGAAGAAGGGGATATAAAGGCAGCTTTGGCTTTCTTCATGGACATGAAACTCAGCGTTTATCAGTGGCAAAAGTTAAAAGAATATCATGAAAAATACAATTACTTTCCTAGTTACAGAAAACTTTTAGAGGAGAAAAGAAATGTTATCCAGAGGATGTCGAGGTAACTGAAAAGTCTGCTTCAGTCAAACTACAATCTCTTTTGGATCACACCGCGAATAGAATACTGGAATCCCAATCAATTGACCACCTTCAAGCATATGCAGAGAAATTAATGTTATTGATTAGCAAATGGGGTATGGATAGATCTTCAGGACATGGCCAGTATAAACAAAACTTTACCGACAATACAGCAACTGATAGTAGCTTGTTCACTATAACTATGGTTCCTTTAGTTCTTTCATGCAATAAAGAACAAGTATGGGAGAATCCAACACCATCATCAACCAAATATTGCAGACCAATCAAGTTTGAATATGCTAAGGAGACTGCAGAGTATACAAAGCAACAGGACGATCTCATGAAAGAACAAATAAATAGTATACACGAAACGATTATCAACATAAGCGGATTACAATTTAAAGTAGAACATAAATTGGAGGAAACAATGGTTGATGGAAAAGTCTGTAATTCTTTATCAGATAACAAGTCTGCAGCAACGTGTTACATTTGCCACGCAAAGCCCAGTGAAATGAATCAGTTGGACAAAATTGTTAAAAGGACACCCAATAAGGGAGCTTATAGATTTGGATTATCAACATTACATTGTAGAATAAGATTTATGGAAACCCTACTGAACATTGCTTATCAAATCACTGTGCGCAAGGCAGGGGAAACAAAGAGAACTGAGCTCAGTGAAGGTGAGAAGGTTATTAGAGATCAAAGAAAAAAGGAAGTTCAACAAAATCTGAAAGATCAGCTCCAAATAACTGTCGATGTTGTGAAACAAGGAAGTGGAACAACTAATGACGCTAACACAGCAAGAAAATTCTTTAGTGATCCTGAGGAAACCGCTCTGGCCGCAGGAGTAGATACCGTACTTATAAGAAGGTTTTCTAGTATTCTTCAAGCTATAACTTGTGGATATAAGATAGACTGCGAAAAGTTCTCTAAGTACGGAAAAGAAACTGCTGGTCTCTATGTAAAGAAATATTCGTAGCATCATATGCCACCAACTGTCCACAAGGTTCTTATTCATGGAGCTGAAATAATTCGTTCATTTTTGGTCCCCATTGGGCAACTATCAGAAGAAGCATTGGAAGCAGGAAACAAGGACTTCAGAAACACAAGGCTTTACCATGCGAGGAAAACATCAAGAAAAGACAATTGTGAATACATATTACATTATCTGCTCGCCAATTCTGATCCCGCAATCACAAGTAGGAGAATACTGAAGGAGAAGAAACACCTGAAATTATCAGAAGAAGCAATGAACTTATTGGTAGATGACTGATAATTTGTAATTTTTCTGTAGAATGCAATTAAATATGCCTGTGTTATAAAATAGTATCTTAAAATTTTTTTTTTTTATTCTACATCTATTCTAGCACTCCACAAAAATGAGCATAACTCTCTTAAAACTGAAGCTATTGACTCCAAACCGGTATCAAATTGAAGCTTTTATTGCCACCTTTCAAATAAGAAACGAAATAGATTTTGGTTTTATATAAAATTTCAGAGTTTTTCAAAAAATATCGAAAAATCATGAAAATTTGACGTTGATAATTCTTGTTCGGACCACCCTATACTTTATTTAAAAAACTAATCATAGGGTATTTATGAAATAAAGAAGAAATTAAAAGAAAGAATTAAATAAAAGAAGAATTAAAATAAATTTTTTTTGTAAATTTTTCGAACTTTTTTTTTTTTTTGACTTTTGTTGAAAATTTGACCCAAAAATTTTTTTTCACTCATTCTGTTTGGGATTTCATTCTGACCAATCTGTAGAAGTTTCTCCTCGATACAATTAAAATTACAGTTTAGGCAATATGATTTCCAAAAAATTCCGGTTTCGCAGCACTGTGCGGCATTGATTCATATAGATCAATAAATTCTCCCCAAAATAGTTTTTCATTTGAATTCATATGTATCTGCTATGTCCACATTTTGAAAATCTAATTAAATGCGGTAAATTCACAATACACTACACCAGCATGCTTGTGCAATCAGAAAAATAGCAAAATTGTTTTGGTTTTGCTTTAGCAGATGGTGCAATCACATCGCAAGTACATACATAATCAATCGGATGGCACCATCAGGTGATTGCGCCAGCATGCTGGTGTAGTGTATTAGGCGCTTTACTCACAATTTATGCAGAACCTTCTTCATGAGCGTTTAGACGTTTTTAAATGCAATCCGCTTTTCTTTTAAAATAACGGTATATTTGTCTGCTTATTATAATGTATGTTCATATATTACGTTGTCAAAAAAGTCTTGCGGTATTTTCGATAGTTGGCGCTGAAAGCGCGTAGTTCTAGTTTTATTCGTCGCATCGGGTCATGCCATACCTTTTTGAAAAGTTCATTTCACGCGCTAACACGTGTTTGATTGATTGTCGTTTCTTTTAAGTCGTTCGTGAGTTATAGCGTCGCAAACATGGAGCAAAATAAAGAGAAAATACGGCATATTTTACAGTACTACTACGATAAAGGCAAAAATGCATCTCAAGCCGCCAATAAAATTTGTGCAGTTTATGGACCCGATGCAGTTTCCATTTCCACCGCACAACGATGGTTTCAACGTTTTCGTTCTGGTGTAGAGGTGGTCGAAGATGCGCCACGCTCCGGAAGACCTATTGTCGAAAATTGCGATAAAATCGCTGTATTGGTCGAAAGAGACCGGCATAGTAGTCATCGAACCGTTATAAACTATTTGAAGAAGCTTGGAGTCACTAAGAAGCTCGATGTATGGGTGCCACACGACAACCTAATATATACTAACCCACACATATTATATACTTTTTACACTTGTTCACTATAATTTCTCAAATACCATAACTTGAATTGTTATTGAATCCTAAAACTTTATTTGCCACACGAGCACACTCTCCGTCGAGCACCACGACATTCTTCAAAATGGTGTTCACTGATCTTTCCGATATTCCAACGATGCCAGAAAGATCTGTGACTGGTATTCTCAAGCACCAATTCCTTAATTGTATTAACGGTTTGATCATCAGTTGATGTTGATAGCCGTTATGGACGTGATTCGTCGTCATCAACAAACAATTATCACCGAAAACGTTCTCCAAGATTCTGTATGTTTTGTGGAACACTTTTTGTTGAATTTTGTTGGCATTTTGTAAAAATGTCACGAACAGTCATACCAACCTAGAAAAAATATTTCGACGAATGGCTTTACGCACGAAATTTTATTTAAAGTCTTCTTATTTTTTGTTCAGAGTAGTTTTCTAGAACTACATATTATTATCTAAGAAGATAGTTAGAGCTTAAGTAAGGTTCTTCACATGTCATCACTAGACAACAGTCATACAGCAAATATTTTCCCCAAGTTTATATAATTAATTATATGCAAACATGCAAATAACGGGTAATTTTTTTAATAGCATCCCCCGATCGGTGTTAAAATGGGTATGTAAGGACAGAGGAGGTCCTACATATATATAAAGTTCAAAAATTCAACTATTTAAAATGCGCGTTTCTCCGATTTCTAACGAATTTTACACTTATATTTTTAACTTTTATGTCCCCTAACACAGAGGTGGATTTGGTTTACAAATGAGAGCGCGCGAATATATGGGTACTTGCACTGTGGGTAACAATTATAAAATAGCATAACAATTTTAAGTTTCGTTATAACTACCATAAATCTATAATATGTAAGACAAATAATAAAATATGTAATAAATATTTCGGAAGATGTTCTTTGGTTAAAGTTCCGCTGCTTCCAAATTAGTGAATTAGGTTTTCTTTTTAAATTATGGATGCTGTTTTCACGCGCTGATTATGAACCACTGTTTCTTCAAACACATATGCACAAATGAGCGCTTAGCACACATCTATTGGTGTTTATATTCTATTTGTGTGCTTAGCCACTCTTAATTAATAATGCCATACTGCTAATGGTAGGCACCTTGCCGCGGTGCAGAGGCTTAGTCGCAAGGTATACTCGGCACCCCCCAACTGGTGTGGATGGTGCTGACTAGCATCGTCCAGACAGGATGTCGGGCGCCGCATGCGTGCGGCAACCAAGGACTACCACCTCCTAATCCAGGGTATCATGCGACCCGTGCTCATTGGATGATTTGCAGCCAGGAGGAACATTCGGCTGTATTCTAGCGGAGCCTCCCCAACACCGGGCCGAATTGGGGTGTAACCGTGGCCTTACCGCGCCAAGGGGCTCTGGCGTGGCGGACCTCCCAGTTCCCCAGTATAACAAGCTGACCCGACAGCTCACCCCGTTGAGCCAAGGGTCGTACGAACTAGATGGATTCCTTAATAAAGCGGCAACGAATAAGGACAACGGCTACAAACTACGACAAGACAATGGAGAAGGCAGGCGGCGCAGCTGTAGCAAGGGGTGGTCAAGGAGCTACGCGTAAGTTTAGCTACCTTGATATTCTCACGCCAGAAGAGCGGGCGCTGTTCGAGGAGCATGCCAGGGAGGACGATGACGACATGCCCTCTTGCAGTGGCGCCTGGCGCACAACAGCGACCACGACCGTGGATGCAGCCCAAAGCACCACCAGGACCCCCGTAATGGGCCAAGCCTCTCAGACTCTGGTGAGTCTCATCGGGCAGAGGTCGGTGGTACACGAAGGAGGAGAAGGAGGCGCAGGAGTTGAGGGCAGAGATCTCTCCCAACAGCAGAGAAACCCGGTGGGTGTGATGACGCTCGAAGGAAGGCCATGAGCGGCGCCTGCCTTAAGTGGTACCTGCGGTATCTCCGGGACGGGATGACCCCCGAAGCGGCGGAATCCCTGGCCAAGAGACGGTACGCAGTTACTGGCACATCACCCACGAAGGAGCGTGGCGAGACGGCGTCTGTGTGTGCGCAAGGCATCCGGTCCATAGACCGTGGCCAGGTTAGTGCATCACTAACCGAAATGCGAGGTGACGGGAAGGCGGACACCTATTCACAGACCGCAAAGCGGAAGAGCGGACAGCTCACACCACAGGAGCCCCCATTTTCGAAAGGCTAAGGGACGGCAGCATTAGAGCGACAGGAGGCCAACCATCGGCACCGGCTCCTCCCCGGGTGGAGGAGGGGCGGCGCAGGTATGCGGATGCTGTCAAAGGCATGTATAGTAGTCAGGAATAATATCGATTTTTTATGCATTTCAGAGTTCCTGACGCAGGATCTGGTGGCAGTACAGGCCAGAGACTGGGAAGGCAGAGACTTCGTCCTGGCGTCAGCCTACTTCCCAGGGGAGGCAGCAACAGCACCCCCTGAAGTGGTGGTAAGGCTAGTGGAGTACTGCAAGAGGTACAGGCTGCCACTCATAATTGGATGCGACGCGAACGCTCACCATGTGGAATGGGGGAGCACGGACTGCAACACAAGGGGTGAGTCTTTATTAGAATATGTATTAGGTAGTAACTTAGAGATTGAGAATGTGGGTTGCGAACCCACCTTTATAACTATAAGCTGGAGGGAGGTGCTGGACATCACCTTCAGGAGGGTTTCAACGGAGCCCTCCCTGTCAGACCACAGAATTGTAAGGTTCGCACTGAAGGTGGAGGTTAGGCAACTTCCCCCAAGACGCAACCCTCGGAGGACTAACTGGAGTGCCTTCAGGGTAAATCTACAGGAGGAATTAAATAGGGAGAGGCAGACCGACGATAGCGTTACGGGCCCGGAAATAGAGAGCAGAGTACTGGCACTGAACGGGCCATCACTAATGCTTACAACGGTAGCTGCCCCCTAATAGTGCCCACAGATAGGCGCGACTGTCCCTGGTGGACAAGGAAGCTTGCAGACCTCAGGAAGAAGGTTCGTAGCCTATTCAACAAGGCAAAATGCACAGGGGTCTGGGTAGAATACAGGAGCCACCTAACCCTCTACAATAAGGAGATTAGGTCAGCAAAACAAGCTAGTTTCAGGAGCTTTTGTGAAAAGGTCTCCTCCATACCAGAAGCGGCGCGACTGCACAAGGCTCTGGCTAGTGGGAAGACTAGCACGGAGCTAGCTATCAAAAGAGGTGACGGGACTTTTACGACCAGCGCGGTGGACCAATGTCTATCTGTGAGCGAACATAGGCCATCCCGCTCGGACTGGGTAATCGCTAGGCAATTGGTCACTGCGGACTCGATTAAGTGGGCAATGGCCTCGTTTCGAAAATTCAAGTCTCCAGGGGTGAACGGCATCTTTCCAGCGCTGTTACAACAGGGAGAGCAGTTTTTACTGCCTCACCTGGTCCGGCTGCTGAGGGAGAGCCTCGCAAAGGCGTACATCCCTGACCCATGGAGGACGGCTGAGGTGATCTTCATACCCAAAGTAGGAAGGAAGGACTATTCCTTGGCCAAATCCTACAGGCCGATTAGTCTAACCTCCTTCCTGCTGAAGACTATGGAAAAGATCATAGACCACAACATAAGGTCGACGGCGCTGAAAACTGCAACTGCGACAAGAGGCGGACCACAGGGAGGTGTGCTATCACCTCTGCTGTGGAGCCTTGTCGTGGACGAACTGTTAGCACTGCTAACGGACAATGGGATCCGCTGCCAGGGGAATGCGGACGACATTGTGATAATAGCAAGAGGCAAATTTGAGGATACTCACAGTGACCTAGTGCAAGCTGTTTGTTGGGGGGTATAACCAGAAGAGGTTCAAATCGCTAATAAACCCCCCAAGAAACAAACTCAGGCTCCTGGTCGCATTCTACACTGGCCATTGCAGGCTGAAGGGGCATTTGGCTAACTTGGGCCTATCAGCTTGCGCTAACTGTCGGTTTTGCGACATGGAGCCTGGAACCCCGGAGCACCTGCTAATCGACTGCATCGCAGTCTGTAGGCGCAGGTCGAAGGCCCTTGGAACCATGTTTCCGGATAGGGATCCCATCGCCTCGCTAGCACCCAGCGGGTTATTGGACTTCATCAATATGCTGGGGCTAAGCGAGACCCTGTGAGTTAGGAGAGGGCACAATAGGCCTAAGGTCGCAGTGCATTCCTCAATTACTTTCTTATCTTCTTATGCCATACCGCGCAAATTTATTTTTACTTGGAAAATATGTGTTTCCTTTCTAAAGTGCGTACTGTTGCACGAGGTGAGTCTCTCCTAGAATTTATTACTAGTAATAATTTAAGAATTGAGAATGTTGGGTGTGAACCTACATTCGCTACGAGCAACAGGAGGGAAGTGCTGGACATCACCCTGAGTAACGAACTCATATCGGGGGTGGTCTCACAGTGGAGGGTGTCATCAGAACCCTCACTGTCAGACCACAAGATCCTGAGATTCGGGCTAGGAATGGAGGTCATGCAACTGCAACGTAAGAGGTGAGTCTCTTTTAGAGTACATAGTAGGAAGTAACTTACTGATAGAGAATGTAGGGTGTTAACCTACATTCATAATTATAAGCAGGAGGGAAGTATTGGACATCACCTTGAGCAATGAGCCTGCAAACGGATTGGTCTCGCAATGGAGCCCTCCTTGTCAGACCACAGAATTGTAAGGTTCAGGCTAAAGGTAGAGGTCAGACAACTCCCCCCTAGATGCAAGCCAAGGAAAGCGAACGGGGTTGCCTTCAGGGATATCATAAGTGAGGAATTTAGCAGGGGGGGACAGACTGACAATAGCGTTGCAGGCCCAGGTTTGGAGATTAAGCTATCTGAGCTGAACGGGTCTGTTATTAACGTTTATCATGGCAGTTGCCCCTAAAAGTGACCACAGACAGACGAAACTGTCCCTGGTGGTCAGAGAAACTAGCAGACCTCCGGAAAATAGTACGTTGCCTATTTACCAAAGCCAAACATACGGAGAATACAGGAACTATCTCACCTTATATAATAAGGAGATAAGGTCTGCAAAGCAGGCAAACTTCAGGAGATTCTGCGAGAATGTCACTTCTACACTGCATAAAGCTCTGGCCAGAGGCACAAATGACGCAGTAGTAGCAATTAAAAGAGGTGATGGGACATTTACGACCAGCGCAGAGTACAAAGCCACGGAGCTTCTGCGGGCGCACTTCCCGGAGACAGTCCGGGAAGACCAATGTTTACCCGTGATCGAACACAGGCCATTCCGCGAGGATTGGAGAATCGCCAAACAGCTGTTTACGGCGGACTCGATCAGGTGGGCAATGGCCTCGTTTGAAAAATTCAAGTCTCCGGGAGTGGATGGCATCTTTCCAGCGCTGTTACAACAGGGAGAGCAGTTTTTACTGCCTCACCTGGTTCGGCTGCTGAGAGAAAGCCTCGCAATGGCGTACATCCCCGAAGTATGGGGGACATCAAAGGTGATCTTCATACCCAATGTAGGAAGGAAAGACTATTCATTGGCGAAATCTTTCAGGCCAATCAGCCTAACGTCTTTCCTATTAAAAACCATGGAAAAGATCGTTTACCATGAAATAAGGACAACAACGCTGAAGAGAGCACCCCTGAATGCGGCTCAGCATGCCTACAGAGCGGGCAGATCTACCAGTACTGCTCTGTACCAGTTAACCACTGAGATAGAGAGTTCACTGGAGCATAGGGAGGTGATACTTTGCGCGTTCTTGGACATCGAAGGTGCCTTTGATAACACGTCTCACAAGAATGTAGCCAAGGCACTGGAGAAAACAAATGGGGCAGCACCGGTGCGTAGATGGATAGAAGCCGTACTGCGCACCAGAGTGGCTGAGACCACAGTAGGAGATAAAAGGATTCGTCTCGGCACAACAAGAGGCTGTCCACAGGGGGGGTATCACCCCTGCTATGGAGTCTGGTCGTAGACGACCTGTTAGCACTGCTAACGGACATTGGGATCCACTGTCGACATTGTAATTATAGACAAAGGTAAATATGAGGACACTCTAATACAAAGAGGTGTAAACCTGGAGAAGGGGTGTCGAGACGCAGATCCCTACCCGGTCTCAGGAATCTCACACTTGGGGGCAGAGATATAGAGATGACCCACAATGTCAAATACCTCGGTTTGATGCTAGATTGTACTCTGCGGTGGAAGCAGCATGTAAACCTGACCTTGGTCAAGGCAACAAAAGCTTTAATGGTGAGCAATCGGCTGGCGGGAAAGTCCTGGAGCTGTAAGTCAAGGATTGTTAGGTGGTTGTACACCATGATAGTGCGACAAATAAAAACGTACGGGGCGATGGCCTGGGCCTCAATAGCGTCGCAGACTTTGGTAAAGACCAAACTATCGAAGCTGCAGCGGCTATCCTGTGTATGCATGGCGGGCGCAATGCGCACTTGTCCAACGGCAGCACTGGAGGTTCCGCTCGAACTTACTCCGCTTCATTTGGTTTTCGGTAAGGAGTCAAGCACACCCTTCTGCAAATAACGGCAGAGGAGTGTGGCAAAGGCAAGGTAGTCTCGTCCCAGAGGATGGAAAAGATAAGTGGCGATATACCATCAGTCCTCCTCCCGAAGGACTGCACTATCAAAACAGTTAACTTCAAAAAAAAAAGTTTAAGGTCACCCTCGGCAGCAAAGACGAGTGGAACGACTCCAATCTCAAGCTGATGTTGAGGAATAGCACGTTGAGGTGGTACACCGATGGCTCAAAAATGTCGGAGGAAATCAGTGCAGGAATCGTGGGCCCACGCACTAAGCTCTGCATACCCATGGGAGAGTTCCCGAGCATTTTCAGGCAGAGGGTTTTGCCATAAGTCGGTGTATAAGTTATCGCGAGAAAACGACACACCCTAATTCCCGTCGTAATAAGAGCCTACCACTCTGCACATGTCGCTAAGTTAGCACATTTTGCGTGAGAACATTGGCCAGACATCAAAGTAAACTAACACCATGCACGAGGCGCAAGGTCAGCAAAACGTCAGCAAAGGAGCCACGACGCGATGCGGGTTGGTGGCTTGAGCTAAGTTAGGGATAATTATAAGCTTCACTTTATACTTGACAGCTAAGCCGAGATGACGGCAAATAAAGGAATTTTGAATTAAACATTACATTTGAAGAACTGGCGCCCAACGTGGGGCCCGCGAGTGAAAAGTTTAATAGAAAAATATAAAGTTCTTAACTCGACTCGTGTAACTACGACAGCTGGCTCACTTAAAATCAACAACAATTAACTACTTGGACTCGACGTGGACTTAAAGAAGAGATCACCTTTGGCCCGATCAACTAACCGGAAGAACCTGAACCTAATCTTAATCTATTCAAATCCAATGGAAGGGTAAGAGAGATGCTCGTTTCCTGGAATAAATATAGCAATAATTGTGAATAAAATAAAAGAAAGTGAAGGAACAAAAATTAATGAGTGAAGGTCTGGAAGACCTTTTTAGAAATTTAAAGTTAGGAAGTCAGAAAGCAAATATGAACACAGAACAAATAAGCGAGTTAATTAAGGCGGAAGTTAGAAGTGCTTTGGCAGCACAAAGGTTGGAGTTCGATAGGAAGTTAGAAGCAATCCAAAACCAGGTGACGGGCAGCAGGCCAAAGGTAGAAAAATATCCATAGGTATCTGTAAATTCACTAGTGACATGTGACATAACGCTTGATGCGATCAAATCACTTCCCGAATTTCATGGTCACATAGGCACATATGTGTCATGGGGCGAGGCGGCGCATAACGCTTATGAACTGTTCAAAAGGTACGATGGCAGTGAACGACACTACCAAGCAGTTACCATTTTGAGGAACAAAATAAGAGGGGCTGCCGATGCGGTCCTCTCATCATTTAGTACTGTGCTGAATTTTAATGTCATTATAGCACGTTTAGATTTTACGTACGCGGACAAACGTCCCGTATATCTCATAGAGCAGGAATTATCTACCTTAAGACAGGGTTCTAGGTCCTGTCTGGAATTCTACGATGAGATAGAAAAGAAGCTAACGTTACTAGCTAATAAGACTATAATGTCGTACGAGAGTAGCGTGGCAGAAATTATAAACGAGAAATATAGGGCAAATGCCCTAAGAGTTTTCATTTCCGGCTTAAGGAAGCCCTTATGCGATATTCTTTTCGCTTCACGGCCGTCTGACCTTCCGTCTGCTCTTGCTTTAGCACAGGAGGTGGACTCAAACCATGAGCGGTATGCGTTTGCGGCCAATTTTGCTGCCAGGAACGTCGAGGGCAACCACATTAAAAAAAATAATAATATAATTTCAAGCCAGAACAGCCATAAGACAAACACTTACGATCCACCCTCAGATCATAAGAGCCCACACTACTATAGTAATAGGCAGTACAAACCAGGACATGCACCTCATTTTACGGAAAATCAAAGGGTAAATAACGGACGTGACAGCGACAGACTAGTTAGAGCGGAACCAATGGACGTTGATCCATCCTTATCAAAATTTAAACACCAATCGTTTGACAGAGACCGAGGTACCTATCAAGGAAACAGTAATAGAACGCAACAGGGCTATCAACAAAAACGTCCAGCAAATTCTGGACGTTACACAGGACCAAAGATCCAACGTGTTAATCATCTGGAGGAGGAAGTTGAGCTACAGAGTGAATCATTAAACGGTGCAGAAGCCGAACAAGCGGCGGATGACGTAAGTTTAGATCAACTTAATTTTTTAGGGGAAGGTCCCTCCTACCCTGAATTTCAAAGTCCCTAGGAGGGAAGGAAGTGAAACTCCTTATCGATACCGGTGCGTCGAGGAGTTATATGAAACCAACACCGGCTTTAAGGACACAATATTTCAGGGACACATTCTCTGTAAAATCTATTCACGGGGTTACTTCTATCATGGAAAAATGCTACATAAAAATATTTGGCGTAGTGGCAGAATTTTTCATCTTACCGGACTTAACATCATTTGATGGCGTGATTGGGCTCGACATACTAAACAGGGTCCATGCGAACATTGACCTTAAATCGAACACAATAAATCATGATTTTGGTGAGGAGGAAATCTTCTTCATTTCCAGTCATGACGTAAGCCATCTTAGGCTTCAAACAAATCTAGTACCAACAGACGTTATGGAAGATTTTTCTAGGATGATCAAAAGGATGAATGGGGTTTTTGCTGTCCCCAATGAGGCACTACCATACAATACAAAAGTGATAGCAACAATTCGCATGGAGGACGAAACAATAGTTTACTCAAGATTATACCCGTATCAACTGAGTGTAGCGGATTTCGTGGACAAAGAAATCAAGGACTTGTTGGCAAATGGAGTTATACGGCCATCAAGATCATCGTTTAACAACCCTATATGGGTGGTGAAGAAAAAGGGGGTAGACGAAAACGGACAGGCGAAGCAGAGATTAGTTATTGATTTTCGGAAGCTCAATGAAAAAACTATCGGCGATAAATACCCAATTCCTGACATAACAGGAATTCTTTCCTATTTGGGTGGTAGTAATTACTTCACCACTTTGGACTTAAAATCTGGTTTCCATCAGATTAAACTATTGGAGCGTGATAGGGAAAAAACAGCTTTCTCTGTCAAGAATGGCAAGTATGAATTTTGCCCGTTACCTTTTGGATTAAAAAACGCGCCGAGCATCTTTCAACGCGCCATAGACGACGTATTAAGAGAGCATTATGGGAAAAGCTGTTTTGTTTATGTAGACGATGTTATTATTTTTTCGGAAAACAAACAGCAGCATCTGAAAGATATAGAATCAATTTTAAATGAATTATTTAGGGCCAACATGAGTGTCGGTTGAAAAATCCAAATTTTTTAGGACTGAGGTCGAATACCTGGGGTTCTTGGTTTCACAAGGAGGAATGAAAACGTGTCCAGACAAAGTCGACACAATATGAAGTTTCCCTGAGCCTACCACTCTAAGGGGACTCAGATCATTTCTAGGTTTAGCGGGTTATTATAGATGTTTTATAAGGGATTTCGCTAGAATATCAAAACCATTGTCGAGCATCATGAGAGGCGAAAACGGTCGAGTTACTGCGTCTCAATCAAAAAAAATCAGAATTGATTTGACGGATGAACAGAAAAAGACCTTCGAAACAATTAAAGAAATTTTAGCGTCAGAGGATGTAACCCTGACGTATCCAGATTTTAACAAACCATTTGACCTAACTACTGACGCGTCGGCTCATGCTATAGGCGCCGTCCTCTCTCAGGAGGGCAAACCGATTACCATGATTTCTCGCACTTTGTCCGGGAGCGAGGAGCATTACGCTACCAATGAAAGGGAACTGTTAGCTATTGTATGGGCACTGAAAGCTCTTAGAAACTACCTATATGGCGTAACAAAACTTAATGTTTATACTGACCACCAGCCGCTGACCTTTGCGGTTTCGGATAGGAATCCTAATTCGAAAATTAAAAGATGGAAAGCCTTCATAGACGAATGCAACGCAAAGCTAATCTACAAACCAGGAAAGGAAAATGTGGTGGCAGACGCTCTATCTAGGCAACATATAAATGCATTAGATAACACGAGCGTCGAGACAATTCATAGCGAGGAATCATCAACCCATACAATTGAAAGATCGGAAAAACCGGTAAATTGCTTCCGCAACTAGATTATTGTGGAGGTGTACAGAACCTCAAAGAAAAACTTTTATAATTTTTGGAAAAAAGACAAGGCATATCATTTCTTACCGAGAAAAAAAGGATTTATTAAAACTTTTACAGGAGGCCGTAAACACAACAATAGTAAACGCAATACACTGCGATCTGCATGCACTTACACAGTTTCAACACGAACTGGTCGAAATGTTTCCAACAGTTAAATTCAGACATACGGAGAAATTCGTTAACGACATAACGAATCCGAGTGAGCAGCAGGAAATTATCGCTGCTGAACATAACAGAGCGCATCGAGCAGCGCAGGAGAACACAAAACAAATTCTAGAGGATTATTTCTTTCTAAAAATGGAGAAAAAAGTTAAACAATTTGTGGGAAATTGTCGAATTTGCTCGCGGGGGAAGTATGATCGGCACCCAAAGAAGCAGTTTATTGTCCAAACGCCCATACCAACATATTGTGGAGAAATTCTTTACATCGACATATTTTCTACCGGAACCAAGTTCTTCTTGACGTGCATCGACAAGTTTTCAAAATTTGCGATAGTACAGTCGTTGAAATCAAGAACGATAGTATTTAGATGTCAAACCACAGCTCCTTCAGTTACTCAACATGTTTTTCGGTACTCGAATAGTTTATTGCGACAATGAGAAGTCGCTGAATTCACACAGCATCAAAGCTACATTAAAGAATCACTTCAATATCGACATTGCGAATGCTCCACCACTACATAGTACATCAAATGGTCAGGTGGAGCGATTCCATAACACACTAATGGAAATAGCACGATGCCTTAAACTTGACAAAAATCTTGATGACGTTGAGGAAATTGCCCTTTTAGCTACGATTGAGTATAACAGGTCCATTCACACAGTAACGGGGATGAAGTCCCTTACCGTATTTCGTTCAATTAAGGATGACAACCAAATACCATGCCGCTTAAGAAACGCACAGGAAAGAGAACTAACAACTCATAATAAGAACAGGCAGGATAGGGAGTTCCCTGTTGGAGTAAAAGTACTTGTTAAAAATAACAGGAGACTAGGCAATAAGCTTACATCTCTTTATACTGAGGAAGAGGTGGAAAAAGACTTGGGTATAAGTTTTAATAAAAGGGAGAAGGGTCCATAAGGACAACCTTCGTTAAACTTAATCTAGAACCTAGGTGTTTCTAATGATAAACAATTATCATAACTTTGGCCATATCAATATCGGCAACGACAGGAAGGTTAATCGACTATACCAATGCAAGGTACATTCCGGTGGTCGGTGAGGACCTTGTAATTTGGGAGAATTCAGGACACGTCAAGCATGTTACCAACTTGACATTTTACGAATTACTGAGAGACGAGACAATTAATGCCACAGACCACTTTCCTCAGTCACATATGAGGAAGTTACTAGACGCGGACATAAACCAGATAAGTCGACTGATACAAATGATAAACGCTCACCACAGACAGGCGAGAAGCCTAAATGCCCTAGGAACAGTCCTGAAATACATTACCGGAACTCCTGACCATGACGACTTCAATAGATTAATGAACACAGAAGAACAGCTAATTAACTCGCAGGATAGACAGTTTACCATAAACACTCAAGTACAGAAAGAAATCAATAACCTTACCATTACAGTAAATAAAATCCTGAAATTAACAAAAGAGAAATAAACACTGGTCACCTTTATGACATACTTCTGGCTAGAAACAGAGCAATTATTACGGAATTAAACAACATTATAATAGCTGTCACTTTCGCCAAAATTGGGGTCTTAAGTCCCATTCTCTTAGACAGTAACGAAATAAATTTCATAACAGGACACGAGCACTTCACTGACCTTACCGTGGCCGATGTTATGGCAGTAGCTAGAATTAAGATATTACAGTATAATAACATAATTTACTTTTTAATAAGATATCCGATTCCTATGTTTAGATGTAAGAAAATTACTATTTTACCAGTAGCTCATGGCCACCAAATCCTGCACCTTGAAGAATCCATCTTAGCCAAGTGTTATAACCATACCGTAGCCGTAAAGAACTGCAGCGACACAACACAAACGTTTTGCTTACCATCTCCGACTACATCATGCGCTCTGCAGCTACTGACTCGCAACACCGCTAATTGCAGTACAACATTTAACAACCTCACACCAATTTCACCGATAAGTGACGGCCTTGTTGTCATCAATGACCAATTGGCTGTCATCTAGGAAAATAATGAGGTCCCTATTACGGTCAACGGAACATACCTCGTGGTCTTCAAAAACAACGTAAAGATTAATGGTACGACTTTTTATAACGAAAATTCTACGTTGCCTCTAAAACCTGAAACATCATGGGCTTCTACAATCAACTTGACGCAGCACACAGAAATATTAAGCGCTTCTTATCTTCACCATGTGAATCTAGAGAATGTTCAAAGGATCAATCACCTGCAGCGATCCATCCATTATGGCCACGTTACAGGTTTCTCAGCCTTTGGTGTCTTATTAATCATAGCATTCACTGTTTACGTCCTTCTCAGGATAAGGAAGACCAAGAGAGAGATTATCATAGCCAGGTCCGTTGAAACTGCAATTAAAACCGCTTCTTTGAGGACCGAGGACGTTCCCCATTTAGAAGGGGAAGAGTTATCGCGAGAAAACGACACACCCTAAAGTTATCGCGAGGAAACGACACACCCTAATTCCCGTCGTAATAAGAGCCTACCACTCTGCACATGTCGCTAAGTTAGCACATTTTGCGTGAGAACATTGGCCAGACATCAAAGTAAACTAACACCATGCACGAGGCGCAAGGTCAGCAAAACGTCAGCAGAGGAGCCACGACGCGATGCGGGTTGGTGGCTTGAGCTAGGTTAGGGATAATTATAAGCTTCACTTTATACTGGACAGCTAAGCGAGATGACGGCAAATAAAGGAATTTTGAATTAAACATTACATTTGAATAACTTATAGAAATAAACCTCCTTCGCAACTATCGCAATGAGCGAGAAGCCATTCTCAGCGATAGTCAAGCGGCGCTAAAAGCGATCTCCTCTTACGAGATCAAATCGCGACTAGTGCAGGAGTGCAGGGAAAGGCTGAACAGCCTTGCAGAACATAAAGTACACCTAACTGGGTGCCTGGTCACTGAGGTATAGTCGGTAACGAACCGGCGGACGAGCTCGCCCGCTCTGTAGCCTCCGCCAAGATGGTATGACCCGAACCCTTTACTGGGGTAGGTCCCCATACCATAAAGGAGCTACTCCGCAAGGAAGAGGGAGTGGGCAGGGAAGAGCATTGGCAACAAACACATGGCATGACACAAGTCAAGTTGCTAATTGGAGGATACAACTTAAGTAGGTTCAAAGTTGTAATAAACCTCCCCAGGAACAAACTCAGGCTCAGGTCGCATGGTATACTGGCCACTGCAAGCTGAATAAGCATCTGCACAACATCGGTCTATCCTCTTGCGCTAACTGCCGGTTCTGCGACATGGAGCCTGAACCCCCGAAACACCTGCTGATCGACTGCACAGCAGTCTGTAGACTCAGGATTATTCCGGATAGGGATCGCATCGCCTCATTAGCACCCGGTAGTCTATTGGACTTCATCAATGCGCTGGGGCTAAGTGAGTCTATGTGATTTAGGAGAGGGCACAATAGACCAAAGGTCGCGGTCCATTCCTCATCTTGCAATCAATCAATATCTATATACATAAAAGAAAGTCATGTTAGTTGCACTCCTTATAACACAAGAACGTCCGAACCGATTTGACTAAAAATTGGTGGGGAAGTAGCTTATAACCAGGATACTTTTTATCTCTTTATATTAAAATTCAATGCAATTCTTAAATACAAAAATTATATTATATATCAAATCGTAATCATTTGTTTGTAAGAATTATTGTAATATTTTTTTACTTCAAAAACAAAAAAAAAAAAAACTAATAATACGAGTACATAGCTACCGTAAAAGTACAGCAATTTGCGCATACATGGATATTACTGATTCTTGCTACTGAACAAGGCGGTTTTTTAGGACGCACGATTGTAGAAAATCGCATTGACAATTGCATCGCCAAGGAATTGCGGACACTTTGCTAGATTATGCGCGAACGACACAGAAGCATTCATAACAAACCAAACCCATCATCTTACATAAAAAATAACGGAATACTTCCAGTGTTAATAAAAATTGCGATCCTATATTTCAGATGAGTGCAAAATAATACAAGATTTAAAATGCAAAGATGAAGTTTGCACTGTCTGGGATTGCAATTCTTCACTTTTTCCAGGGCAAGTTGTCCTCAGGCAAAAGGACGTATTTGAAATCATTCGACACTATGGTGTGATTGATGAACATGAAAACGAAAATTATCTCTCTTTCATTACCACAAGTATTATAAACTAACAACTGATTACAAAATTAATAAAATTAAAAAATTAATATGTGGTAATATATTTATGTTTATTTGGGCTTAATAACGAAAGAAATTAGTATTAATTATTTTCAAATTTGAAGCAGTCCACGGGAGCATTCTTACACCGGGAATAACGTTTTCGTTTCTATTCATAAAAACAATTTAACTTGGATTTAGAATAGCATCCCCCCGATTTCGGGGTTAAAATGGGTTTGTAGGGGTAGAGAAGGTCCTCCAGCCACGAATATATATATATATATATGCCGCTGACTTATAATTTTTGAGATAATTTCATTTCATGTTCAAAAGTTCAACTATTTAAAATGCGTGTTTATCCAATCTGTATAAAATTGTATAAAAATTACTTTAACTCCACATTTAACTTCAGTTGAAATTCATTTATTCATACAATAAGAAAATGGTTGGACTGGGATTTAAAATAGCATCCCTCGATTTCGGGGTTAAAATGGGTATGTATGGATAGAGGCGGTCCTCCTCCTAAAAAGTCAACCAGCAAATTTGCTTGCGGGGCTTGTCTTAATGTTATTCGTGAAGGTACCAGCAGCATTCAATGTGCTCAATGCAGCTACTGGCATCAAGCTCGGTTTACCGGGCTTAGCAGCGAAAAATTTAGGGATTAGCCGTATTAAAAAATAAAACAGTTTGGAAGTGCGGCAAGTGTCTTTGCGAGGTTAGTGTAAGGATATCAGATGCCCAGCGAAATTCTGAGTTAGTTGAGGATGACAGTGACGTCACAGACGACGAGTCCTTCGATAAGTATGAAAATTTACTAATCAAACTGTCAAGCAAAATTGAGTCGAAGTTCGATAAATTTAAGCAGTCTATTGAGGGTAACCTCTCAGATATAAGGAGTGAGATAAATAAACTGAACGAGGCTATGTTGAAAAAGTGCTCACATTTAGATAAAAGAGTTGCGGAAATAGAAGACAAAATAAGTTCATTCTCTTCACTTCCTCCAGAGGAGGTTATTGCGGAGATCAATGAGCGTAAGAAGCGGGAAGCCAATGTGATCGCATTTAATATTACCGAATCCAAGGCGGTAGACGGTAAAGTACGTCTAGAAGAAGATAGAGCACGGTTATCATCAGTTATTCCCGAAGAGCTCCATGACAATGTGAAATCGTTCAAGCTACGCAGGCTAGGGCGTCCAACACCCGATCGGGCTAGACCTTTGCTGATTGAGACACAGTCTGTCACTTATGCCAGAAGTATGCTAAAATCTAAACCTGATCCTGACACACGAATCTCCTTCAAGTCAGATCTCACTCCAGCTCAGCAGTCACATTTGCAATCACTGAGGGAAAAACTTAGATTGGTGAATAACAGTGGCGTGAAAAACAAAACCATTAAATATGTAAATGGCACGCCTAGAATTGTGAACACAAACTTTCTCCAAATCGTCGAGGAAAGGAAATCTAAAGCAGCTATAAGTATTATACCAGAACACGCGCGGTCTAAGGACAAAACTGAGCGAGTTCTTAACTTCATCGGCAAGTAGTTCGCACGACGTAATATGTATCACAGAGTCCTGGCTTTACTCATCTATTCAAAATCATGAATTCATCGATAGCTCCTATATCACTTTAAGGAAGGACAGGGATACTTCGACAGGATGCGAGAGAGGAGGTGGTGTCCTGATTGCTTTTAAACGAACAATTAAAGCTGCGCTTATATCCATTGGGAACAATAACCAAGAGCAGATCTCCATAAGGATCAAAGGTGATAATGCTTGTATCATCATTGGGTGCGTATATACTACTGTGTCCAAAAAATAAGGTAAATTTAAACTGCGTGCCTCGAAGGATTTGGGGAATTATTATGATTATTTTTTTTTTCGGTAGCACTTTCAGTCACATTTATGTCAAATTTCATGTCAAAATATTCATTAGTGTTTGAGATACGTGTCGTTTTGTGAGCTGTTAAAAGTGAGTTTTTCGTTTTTTGCGATATCAAAATTTGTTGAGCAAAGAATTTGCATTAAATTTTGTTTACGGAATCAATTTTCTGCTGCGGATACGTTGAGGATGGTGCAGAAAGCCTTTGGTGATGAGGCTATGGGGATGTTCGAGTCTCAATCACTGCGGCAGTATAGAAAGGCATCATATTCGACGCAAAAATTTTGCAATATAAGTAACAGCTGAGTATCTGCAGAAAAACAACACTGTAGCAATATTGCTGCAGTTATTTGCTTGCTCGCACATCCCCTATGTCTAAAAAAAAAATGTTTACAAGTGGTATAGTGAGCTCCAAGCCGGCCGTGAACGTGTCGAAGACGAAGTGCGTCCAGGGCGACCACCAACCTCAACCGATGAAGCTCTTCTTCTTCTTTACTGGCGTAGACACCGCTTACGCGATTATAGCCGAGTCAACAACAGCGCGCCAGTCGTTTCTTCTCTTCGCTACGTGGCGCCAATTGGATATTCCAAGCGAGGCCAGGTCCTCCTCCACTTGGTCCTTCCACCGGAGTGGAGGTCTTCCTCTTCCTCTGCTTCCCGCGGCGGATACTGCGAGCTGGAGTGTTTCATCCATCCGGACAACATGACCTAGCCAGCGTAGCCGCTGTCTTTTAATTCGCTGAACTATGTCAATGTCGTCGTATATCTCGTACAGCTCATCGTTCCATCGAATGCGATATTCGCCGTGGCCAACGCGCAAAGAACCATAAATCTTTCGCTGAACTTTTCTCTCGAAAACTCGCAACGTCGACTCATCGGTTGTTGTCATCGTACAAGCCTCTGCACCATATAGCAGGACGGGAATTATGAGCGACTTATAGAGTTTGGTTTTTGTTCGTCGAGAGAGGACTTTACTTTTCAATTGCCTACTCAGCCCAAAGTAGCACCTGTTGGCAAGAGTAATCCTGCGTTGGATTTCCAGGCTGACATTGTTGGTGGTGTTTACGCTGGTTCCAAGATAGACGAAATTATCTACAACTTCAAAGTTATGACTGTCAACAGTGACGTAGGAGCCAAGTCGCGAGTGCGACGACTGTTTGTTTGATGACAGGAGTTATTTCGTCTTGCCCTCGTTCACTGCCAGACCCATTTGCATTGCTTCCTTGTTCAGTCTGGAGAAAGCAGAACTAACGGCGCGGGTGTTGAAACCGATGATATCAATATCATCGGCATACGCCAGCAGCTGTACACTCTTATAAAAGATTGTACCTGCTCGATGCAGCTCGAATAATTTTCTCCAGCAGCAGATTGAAAAAGTCGCACGATAGGGAGTCGCCTTGTCTGAAACCTCGTTTGGTATCGAACGGCTCGGAGAGGTCCTTCCCGATCCTGACGGAGCTTTTCGTGTTGCTCAACGTCAGTTTACACAGCCGTATTAGTTTTGCGGGGATACCAAATTCAGACATCGCGGCATAAAGGCAGCTCCTTTTCGTGCTGTCGAAAGCAGCTTTGATTGTGGGGTCTCCTTTTTTATGGATTGGCCATAGCACACTTAAATTCCAATCGTTGGGCATGCTTTCATCCGACCATATTTTGCAAAGAAGCTGATGCATGCTCCTTATCAGTTATTCGCCGCCGTGTTTGAATAGCTCGGCCGGCAATCCGTCGGCCCATGCCGCTTTGTTGTTCTTCAGGCGGGCAACTGCCATTGGAACTTCTTCATGGCCGGGTAATGGAACGTCTGCTCCATCGTCATCGATTGGGGAATCGGGTTCGCCTTCTCCTGGTGTTATGTGTTCACTGCCATTCAGCAGGCTGGAGAAGTGTTCCCTCCATAATTTAAGTATGCTCTGGGCATCGGTGGCTAGATCACCTTTGGGGTTTCTACAGGAGTTTGCTCCGGTCTTGAAACCTTCTGTAAGCCGCCGCATTTTTTCGTAGAATTTTCGAGCATTACCCCTGTCGGCCAGCTTATCAAGCTGTTCGTACTCACGCATTTCGGCCTCTTTCTTTTTCTGTCTGCAAATGCGTCTCGCTTCCCTCTTCAACTCTCGGTATCTATATCATCCCTCACGTGTTGTGGTCGATCGTAACGTTGCGAGGTAGGCAGTCTGTTTTCTCTCCGCTGCGACACGGCACTCCTCGTCGTACCAGCTGTTCTTTTGCGCTTTCCGAAAACCAATGGTTTCGGTTGCAGCTGTACGTAAGGAGTTTGAAATGCCGTCCCACAGTTCCCTTATACCGAGTTGTTGACGAGTGCTCTCAGAGAGCAGGAGTGCAAGCCGAGTGGAAAATCTTTCGGCTGTCTGTTGTGATTGCAGCTTCTCGACGTCGAACCTTCCTTGTGTTTGTTGGCGTGCGTTTTTTGCTGCACGGAGGCGGGTGCGAATTTTGGCTGCAACAATATAGTGGTCCGAGTCGATGTTAGGACCTCGGAGCGCACGCACATCTAAAACACTGGAGACGCGTCTTCCGTCTATCACAACATGATCGATCTGGTTGGTGGAGACAGCCAGGTAGCTTGATGTATCTTCCTATGCTGGAATCTAGTACTACAGATAACCATATTTCGGGCCCCGGCGAAGTCGATCAGCCTCAACCCATTTGGGGATGTTTCCTCGTGGAGGCTGGATTTACCGATCGTAGTGCCAAAGATACCTTCTTTGCCCACCCTGGCGTTGAAGTCGCCAAGCACGATTTTGACATCGTGGCGGGGACATCTCTCATAAGTGCGTTCCAAGCACTCATAAAAAGCATCTCACATCGTCCTTCTCTTCCGTCGGGGCGTGGGCGCAAATCAGCGATATGTTGAAGAACCTCGCTTTGATGCAGATTGTGGCTAGACGTTCATTCTCCGGAGTGAATGATAGTACTCGGCGACGGAGTCTCTCTCCCACCACGAATCCAACACCAAATTTGCGCTCCTTTATATGGCCACTGTAGTAAATGTTGCCCTGGTCGTCATCAAAAGGGGGGTTTCTCATCCGAGGCTGATTGTTGGTTTTCATTGGGGGTATTTTTTTACGTGGCGGGTCCCAAACCTAGCGCACAACCCCATGCAGGGGATGTTTCGCCTTCTCACTTTAGCTCGCCTTCAAACGGATGTTCTTAGGCTACCCAGAGGATACTTGGTCAAAGACCGGAAGGCGTGAGCTGCTTGAGTCATATGTAAAAGAATCGTTTCTGGCCCACCCCAGGTGAATGGGGATCAGAGAACTTTCCTCACTTGCGTGAACTTCTACACATGACTCCATCCTCCGCTCACGTTCAACAAATCAAAGATTTGGTGTTGAAAAACCGTCGATTAACCATCGAGACCTTTCTGATGAAGTTGACATATCGAAAGGCTCAGCCAATACCATTTTGAAGGATGTTTTGGGCCTTAAGCGCGTCAAATCTCGACTGGTACCGAAAACATTGAATTTTTTGGAAAAAAGGCGTCACGTTGAAGTGTGTGAAATAATGCTTTCCGACAACCAGGGTGTCATGAAATGCATTATAACTGGCGATGAGACTTGGATCTATGCTTACGACCCCGAAACAACCGATCAATCGAGCGAATATCGTGCCAAAAGAGAGCCGAGACCAAAAAAATCGCGCCAAAGTCGCTCAAAAATCAAGGTCATGTTGACTGTTTTCTTCGATTATCGTGGTGTTGTGCATTATGAATTCCTTCCAACCGGTCAAACAGTCAACAAGGAATATTATTTGAACGTTATGCGTAGTTTGCGTAACGCTATCCGCCTAAAAAGGCCAGAATTGTGGAAAGACAATTCTTGGTTTTTACACCCGATAATGCACCATCCCATACTGCTCTCGTAATTCGTGATCATTTCGCCAAAAACTCAACCCATATCGTTCCGCAACCACCGTATTCACCTAATCTGGCGCCGTGTGACTTCTGGCTGTTCACCAAGCTCAAAAGACCGCTCCGGGGACACCGTTTTTATACGATAGAGGAGATTGAATCCGCAGCGAAGACGGAACTGGCCATCCCGGAAAGTGACTACAACCAGTGTTTCGAAGATTGGAAAATCCGTTGGCATGAGTGCATTGCATCGGGAGGGGATTACTTTGAAGGGGATGAAATTGATTTGGAAGAATAAATAAAGAATTTTCAAAATAAATACAATGTCACCTTATTTTTTGGGCACATTAATATACCACAACACTCTAATTATGAGATATACTATGCCCATACTGAAACATTAATACATTTGAGATAAAATTTTCCGGATTCAAAGATCATGATAGTGGGAGACTACAATTTGCCCAGCAGTAAACCGCGCTTTGATTGCGAGAAGCTGCTGTACGATAGCACTGCTCTTATTGAGTGTCAACAATTCAATAACATCTTAAATAAAATTAATAACCTGTTAGATTTATGTTATGTAATTTGGATATCTCAATCAACGCAACTCTTGCTTTCACGACTGTGGATAAATATCACCCGCCTCTGGAGATCTCCTTGGATTTTCAGCCTAGCCTAATACCAAATTATCATCCTTTTTATTCGTTTAAGAAAGCCGACTATGTGAGTCTTAATGCCTTCTTTTTAAGATCTAACTGGATTGAGCTATACAAAATAGAAGAAGTGGATGATAAGGTTAGTTGGTTTTATAATAAAGTACAAGAAGGTATTTCTCAGTTTGTCCCTGTATATTCGAGGAAACCAAGTAAATTTCCCTGCTGGTTCTCTAAAGAACTTATAAATAAAATTAAATAGAAGAAATCTGCGCATATTAGATATAGGAGAAATAAAACTAAGTCAAACTATAGATGTTTTAGCCAACTGAGACTCAAATGCAAGAAATTAAGTGCAATATGCTACAAGTCATACATTAATAAAGTGGAAAATCTAGTCTCTTCAGACAAAAATGAGTTCTGGAGGTTTGTGAAAAACAAAAGGGGCATGGGAATCTTAGCTACCATGACATGGAACGACCTAACCGCTCATTAGGGTGCGAAGATTAGTAATATCTTCACATCTTACTTTAAAGACAGCTATACAATGAGCCCCAGCGGAGTTGGTCATCATCAATCTGCTGATATTGTAGGTAATGTGGAGCTAAATGAATTCGATGCTAACTTCAATGAAGTTTTTAATCAGCTGTTGGCCCAGGACCCAAAAAAAAGGAGCAGGACCTGACGGTCTGCCTAATATATTTTTACGCAACTGTGCTGCCGGGCTCTGTGAACCTATCACACATCTGACGTCGCCAATTATAGACCTGTATGTATCCAATCTGCATTAGCAAAACTGTTGGAGAAAATTGTCCTGCCTCAGTTGATATCATCATTAAGAAATATCATTTCTTCTAAGCAGCACGGAATTGTTGGTGGAAGATCCACTACAACAAACTTATATATCTATGTCAACTACATCTTCAAGGCCACGGACAGTGGTATTCCAGTTTACTCAATATATAGGGACCTTAGCAAGGCATTCGACAAAGTGGACCATGAGACTCTTATGGAGAAGCTAAAAAATTATGGAGTGAATTGCAATGCACTACGCTGGATCAGATCGTACCTAACAGGAACAAGGTTGCAAGTAAGGATCGACGGACACATTTCAGATGAGTATACAACCCCAGACCATAACCGAGCCCGCACCGTGCTTTACGGTCTTGGTAACAGCTTATAAAAGGCTCTAATTTTTTGGATAGTCAAATTTTAGGTTTTTTCGACTCAAATATTTCGAATTTGCTTTCGTTCGTATAAAAAATGTTTCCCAGAAGTTTGATTTGTATACCTTTTTGCAATTTCCAAGTTCATCTGTTGATTCGCCTTTGATGTATAGGGCATTTGGCGTAGCACTCGTCCATGCAAACCGCTTTTGGGCAATGTTCTCCTGATTGTACTGGCACTTACTGGTTTACCCGACGTCTCCGCTATATCTTTTGATATTAGAACAGCGTTTAAAGCTGGTTTTGTTTTTACTTCTCGTTCAATTGATCGCGCTTCAGTGTCAATAAGGCCTTTTGGTCGGCCCGGTAGTGACAAATTTTCAACAGTCTGATGTTTACCATGTTTATCAATATTTTTTTTTATTGTGCAATAGTGTCTTTAGTGTCTTCCAACTATTTCTCCGATTGCGCGCAAAGTTTTACCTTTTTTATGCAAATCTAATATGATTAAAACGTTTCAGTGGTTGTTCCCTTACCCATTAAAAATTTTGATATTGTAATGACGTAACCACAAAAAAAAAAAAATAAAATAAAATAAAAAAAAAAAAAATAATGATATAAAAAAAGTATGTTTTACTACACTCACTCTCTTGAATAGTAACGGTTTCCAAAGGATGTTGGCTCTTCCCCAAAATAAGTATTAAAAACAAACAACGGTTATTGCCACTGTTTACTTTTTTTTTGACGCGAAAAAATGGAAGTATTTTTAGTTTAAGTGAATTATTTTTGGACGTGTTTAGTTTTTGTTTATTATTTACACTAAGTTAAACTCTTATTATATGGATCTTGAATTCTATAATAAAACTTTAATTATTGTATTAAAGATTGCGTAGTAATAAACACTTAAATATTGATAGAATTGCTATTTTTATTTTTTACGCTCACAGTATATATTTGCCGCTGACTTAAAGTTTTTGAAATATTTGCGATTAAAGTTCAAAAACTTAACTAATTGAAACGCGTATTTATTCGATTTATAATTAATTTTACACTTATATTTTTAACTTTTTAGTCTACTAACACTGCACTTATTCCATTTATTTTATATTAAATAGGGCTGGGATTTAGAATAGCATCCCCGGATTTCGGGAATAAAATGGGTATCACTGGAAAGGTGACGTTCTCCAGATCACGAACAATAAGGTGACATTGTATTTATTTTGAAAATTCTTTATTTATTCTTGCAAATCAATTTCAGCCCCTTAAAAGTAATCTCCTCCCGATGCAATGCACTTATGCCAACGGATTTTCCGATCTTCGAAACACTGGTTGTAGTCACTTTCCGGATGGCCTTCAGTTCCGTCTTCACTGCGGCTTCAATCTCTTTTATCGTATAAAAACGGTGTCCCTGGAGCGGTCTTTTGAGCTTGGTGAACAGCCAGAAGTCACACGGTGCCAGATTAGATGAATACGGTGGTTGCGGAACGATATGGGTTGAGTTTTTGGCGAAATGATCACGAATTACGAGAGCAGTATGGGATGGTGCATTATCGTGGTGTAAAAACCAAGAATTGTCTTTCCACAATTCTGGTCTTTTTAGGCGGATAGCGTTAAGCAAACGACGCATAACGTTCAAATAATATTCCTTGTTGACTGTTTGACCGGTTGGAAGGAATTCATAATGCACAACACCACGATAATCGAAGAAAACAGTCAACATGACCTTGATTTTTGAGCGACTTTGGCGCGATTTTTTTGGTCTCGGCTCTCTTTTGGCACGATATTCGCTCGATTGATCGGTTGTTTCGGGGTTGTAAGCATAGATCCAAGTCTCATCGCCAGTTATAATGCATTTCATGACACCCTTGGTAGTCGGAAAGCATTGTTTCACACACTTCAACGTGACGCCTTTTTTCCAAAAAATTCAATGTTTTCGGCACCAGTCGAGATTTGACGCGCTTAAGGCCCAAAACATCCTTCAAAATGGTATTGGCTGAGCCTTTCGATATGTCAACTTCATCAGAAAGGTCTCGATGGTTAATCGACGGTTTTTCAACACCAAATCTTTGATTTGTTGAACGTGAGCTTCGTCGGTTGAGGTCGCCCTGGACGCTCTTCGTCTTCGACACGTTCACGGCCGGCTTGGAACTCACTATACCACTTGTAAACATTTTTTTTAGACATATCCTCATCACCAAAGGCTTTCTGCACCATCCTCAACGTATACGCAGCAGAAAATTGATTCTGTAAACAAAATTTAATGCAAATTCTTTGCTCAATAAATTTCGACATCGCAAAAAACGAAAAACTTACTTTTAGCAGCTCACAAAACGACACTAATGAATATTTTGACATGAAATTTGACATAAATGTGACTGACAGTACCACCAACCTAAAAGAAAAATAATTCCCCAAATCCTTCGACGCGCGCAGTTTAAATTCAAATGCCACCTTAGTTTTTGGGGCACAGTAATATAGTTGCCGCTGACTTATGTATAGTTTTAAAGATATTTGCATTTAGAGTTGAAAAATTTACAACTTTTACATTGATAATTTGTATATTGGGAATAACTTTTCCCTTATATTATGCACTTTTCACTAACACTTCACTATAACGTTTCCGTATATTAATTTTTTAATATTTTAATTATTTTATTTAAGTTAAATTCTCTGCATTTGCACAATAAGAAAAGGGTTGCTATGGCTTTTTGAAGAGCGGCGCGAAAAAAAAATAACAATGGCAACCCTTTCTTATTGTGCAAATGCAGAGAATTTGGAGAATCTTTAGTATCGCGCCGGTTAAGTATCGTTTATGGAGAAAAACAAGGGGGCCTACCCCCCTCACGACCCTTATTCGAAAGAGGAAGGATCGATAGACCTGTAGGGAGCCCTTTGAAAATGACCAAAAATCAGTGTTTTTGCTCATTTTTCTATACAAACTGAAACCAATGCAACCCAGCCAACATTTATGTATGGACACGAAATCAAAATAAAGAAAACCAAAATGTTTCAGTGCAATGTATATACATATTTAATTGAATCTATTAATGATACAAAGGGATGCGGGGTGACCGAAGTACTTTCGTGTAGTACTCCTTTCTGCGTTGGCGGCCTTCGGCCGCGCTCTAAAAAAATAACCCGGTTAACCGAAGTACTTTCGTGTAGTACTCCTTTCTGCGTTGGCGGCCTTCGGCCGCGCTCTAAAAGAATAACCCTGGTCGAGCGAATACCCGGGTTGACCGAAGTACTTCCGTGTAGTACTCTTTTCTGCGTTGGCGGCCTTCGGCCGCGCTTTAAAAAAATAACCCTGGCCGGTCCAACACCGGCTACGCCATCCACAGTATTTTAGCATTGAACACCTTTTCGCGTTCATTTCATACATTTATTGCGGGGAAATTTAGTACACAATCCCACGATTTCGAGGTTAAAAGTAGTATGGTTGGATAGGGCTGATGCTCCAGATTAAGAAAATATATAATTGTTGCCGCCGCAAACTTATAGTTCTCGAGATATTTGCATTTAAAGTTGAAAATTTTGCAAATTTTATCTTGCAATTTCTCGATTTCTAGTAATTATTTGTTTTATATTATGCACTTTTTATGCACTTACACTTCATTACATTGTTTCTACATATTTATTTTTTGTTAACTATTTACATATTTGCTTAAAATAAGCATTTATATTTTATACACATTTCATTATATACACAACATAAATATTCTGTATTGACAGCTATTAAGTGTTGCCATAATTACACATTGATCAAACGAATAAAAATGAATATAAAAACTCAAACGCAGGAAACAAATAACATCTGAAATAAATTTTCCATTGTAATAAAAAAAAGTTTTAAGGCTTATACGTATGTTTAATTGCACCTAATAATTTAAGAAAAGGATCATAATGATTATTAGCAATATTTTTCCTTCAAATATACTCAAAAATTAAATTGGAGCAAATGCCCTATTAACATACAAGTAACTTTTAGATTTCCTTTGTGCATTGGCAGCCTTCGGCTGCATTTAAAAAAAACCCTGGCCGATCCCACACCAGGGTAAACATTAGTCTATTAGCGTCCCACTTCTTTCTGCATTGGCGGCCTTCGGCCGCGCTTTAAAAAAATAACCTTGGTTGAGCGAATACCCGGGCTGACTGAAGTACTTTCGCGCGGTATTCTTTCTGCGTTGGGGGTCTTCGGCCGCGCTTTAAAAAAGTAACCCTGGCCGAGCGAATACCCGGTTTGACTGAAGTACTATCGCGTATTACTTCTTTGTGCATTGGCGGACTTCGGCCGCGCTCTAAAAAAATAATTCTGGCCGAGCGAATACCCGGGGTGACTAAAGTACTTTCGCGTAGAACTCCTCTGCGTTAAAAATAAAAAAATATATTGAGTTTTTGTTATAAAGTGGTTATATTTTTTGATTATTATGCACTCATATTCAAACAAAATTTAAGTTTTCGTTATAAAATGGATAAATTTTGGTTATTATATCAGTTTGTTTAAATATTGGATATAAGGTGGTTTTATTGCGTTTGCGGTACCTATAACCCAACTTAGACGTTGGCGGCCTGCCCGATCAAAAATCATGATATATCAAGAAAAGGGGCAATGATTTATATATTTGGGGTATAATCATATTTTTTATTAATTTTTATTCGTTTGATTAATATGTAATTATGGCAACACTTAATAGCTGTCAACACAGAATACTTTTGTTATTGTGCATGCAATGAAATTTGTATAAAATATAAAATGCTTATTTTAAGCAAATGTGTAAATAATAAATAAAAAATAAATATGTAGAAACAATGTAATGAAGTGTAAGTGCATAAAAAGTGCATAATATAAAATAAATAATTACTAGAAATCGAGAAATTGCCCGATGAAATTTGCAAAATTTTCAACGTCAAATGGAAATATCTCGAAAACTCTAAGTTTGCGGCGGCAACAATTATATATTTTCTTAATCTGGAGCATCCAACCATACCACTTTTAGCCGTGAATTCGTGGGATGGTATACTAAAGCCGACCCTTTATTGCTAAGTGGGTTTAATTTATTCCCTTTTTTTCGTGCTTTCTCTGTAATTTGACAATTCAAATTAGACAGTCATTTTGGTTTTTCGCATTATTGATCTCAATGCAGAAAAAGGTGTATTTTATTTAAAGATTTACAAAGAAATTAACAATCAAAAGTAATTAAAAACATTACTAGATGTTTTTATAATTCATAAGTAATACATGTGCTTGAAAATGTATCCATAATTGGTTTGGTACTATGCACAACAATTGCAAATACACTAGCATATATTTAGAAATTTGCAAAAAAAATAGCAGTTTTTAAAGTGAATTTGTGGAAGAATTTGTGAACCGATTTTTATAAAATATGTTTTAAAATAAAGTTCGTTAAATTAAGCATGGGGCACAATTCCGATTTCTTTGGCGCCGCGATTTGAAGGTACCGTTGGAAAGAGGAAGTCCTCCTGATTAAAAAAACATATAGGGTTATAGGGTCCGCAAACGCCTAGTTTAGGAGATATTCGGCCTTAAAGTTCAAAAATTCGCAAAATTGGACCATTTCAAGGAGCTATTTCACCACATTAAACACACTTTTTTCACATTCTTCACTTCAAATTAATTAAATTGCACTATAATCTTTTAAATAAATCAACATTTTACTCTTTTAGCAGGTTTTTTACCTAAAAAATCTTTATTTTAAAAATTACATTTTACACTTGTTTCAACCTCATTTGTTTACTAAAAATTACGACGAAATGGAGCGCTGCCATGTGGTAATAAGGCAATTCACTGAAATTCCTCCTTTTCGCAAAAATTCCTCTATTCATGCATATGTACATTTTCCTTTTTAAATTTATTAAGCAAATAAGTAATATTTTATACATGTATTAGTAATATTATATAATAATATTATATATACATATGCATAAGTAATATTATATAATAATATTACGTAATAAAGTGTACAGTACATGAGTACAGTACGAAAACTCAAATTTTGTTTCAATATGAGTGCATGATAACAGAAAAATATAACCACTTCATACCCAAAACTCATATTTTAAATATAATAATATATATATTGTCGCCTAAAATACAAACCAATGTATCATCATAAATAAATGGAAATCGCTGACAGATATAATAACCAAAATTTATCAATTTTATAACGAAAACTTAAATTTTATTTCAATATTGGATATCAAGTGGTTATATTTTTTGGTTATTATGTACTCAAACTCATATTTTAAATATAATAATATATATATTGTCACCTAAAATACAAACCAATGTATCATCAAAAATAAATGGAAATCGCTGAGATATAATAACCAAAATTTAACATTTTATAACGAAAATTTTGAGTGCATGATAACCATAAATTATAACCACTTTATACCAAAAAGTCAATATATTTTTTTATTTTCTACGCAGAAAGGGGTACTACGCGAAAGTACTTCAGCCACCACGGGTATTCGCTCGGCCAGGGTTATTTTTTTAAAGCGCGGCCAAAGGCCGCCCACGCAGAAAGGAGTACTATGCGAAAGTACTTCAGCCACCCCGGGTATTCGCTCGGCCAGGGTTATTTTTTTAAAGCGCGGCCGAAGGCCGCCAACGCAGAAAGGAGTACTATGCGAAAGTACTTCAGTCACCCCGGTTATTATGTACATATATAAAAATGTTATATTAATCAATCATAAACATATATGTATATTATAATGTTATCACACGATTTTACTTATCTGTGTTTATTAAATATAAATCACATATTCATATACTCATATATATATGCATGTATATGGAAAAGTGTTCACATATTCAATTTTAGCTTGAAAAATCTTCCTTATAGTTTTTTTATAGTTAATAAAGAAAAAAGAATCACTCGAAAGTAGAAACAAAGAAAACGGTGTGAAACGCTGAAAAATCCTTCACTTTTGGTTTTTAAGGTGTGGCAATGCTGGTTTTCCTTGTAAATATAAGCACTCTAAGCTTTTCAGTCATAAATTTCACAAGTGATTTTTAAATTACTAAATTTAGTTGAAAAATTGCAAAATAATTGTGAAATGTAAGCTTATTTCAAAGCTTAGAGTGTATATTTAAATATACAGTGTAAAGAACGTGAAAAAATTTAGTGAAACATGGAGAAATAACATGTTTTCTTAGTGCAAATTTTTGAATTTTTAAACGTGAATATTTCAAGAAATATTAGTTATTTTTTATTTTATTTTTGGATATTCCTCCTCTGGAGAAGCTCCCCTATCCGTACATACCCCATTTATACGGAAATTCGGTTTTTTTACCCCTCCGCCAAAGTAATCGGAATCGTGCCAAGCATGGTTCTCTCGTTTAGGTACAGTGAGCCAAAATTAACCGGCGTGATACTAAAGCCGAGCCGAGAATATAACCAAAATAAAATAATTAAAATAAAGCTTTATTTAAAACATACATATGTTGAAAAAATTAATATGCAGAAACGTTATAGTGAAGCGTTAGTAAGTGAAAACTGCATAATATAAGTGAAAAATTATTCACAATATACAAATTATCAATGTAAAAGTTGTCAATTTTTCAACTTTAAATGCAAATATCTTTAAAACTATAAGTCAGCTGCAACTATATACATATACATATATATTTTTGTGATCTGGAGAACGTCACCTTTCCAGTGATACCCATTTTATTCCCGAAATCCGGGTATGCTATTCTAAATCCCTGCCAAACAAAGAAAATATTCTTTCAAAGGCACGCCCAAAACATATTCCTAAAATAGAATTAAAAACCTGGTATTTTAAGACATTTCCTGTAAAAATTAGTGCACGTTTTCAGAAAAGCCGCTCTCCTAAACATTTACCAAAAAAATAACCCTGGTCGGTTCAACACCTGGGTGTCAAGTTTTTTTTTCGCGTAAAACTCATTATTGCGTTCACCCTCGGCTGCACTTCAAAAATATTACCCGGGATAGTCCAACACCGGGGTTATTTCTTTCTTTCAATTTTCGCCAATTTCTATTTTAATCTAAGGGACAGTATTCTGACATTTTGCAGACAATTCCATAAAATATTTGGAAAAATATGTAGATGGAACAGTAATTACCGTAATATGTTCGGATTCGTGCCACAAATGCCATAAAATCCACCACCACATTGCAGCACCAACCATTTCAGCACCAACTTTAGTTATTGCAGATTGCTTCAATGGAACTTCTCTGTACGAAACTCTGAAATATATTTACGTAATATTACGCAAAATAAATTTATTAAACCATTAACTTACACATGGCTCAATCGAATCCCTGCTACAGCCTTTTCACGTTGACACAGTAGTATGCGTCGATACGCACCAAAAACATTACCTAAGTTACGAATCATAATAACAATATATAATTTTACTAATTATTAATGTTATTTCCCCTTAGGTTGCAGACCAGGTAACTCCACACTATCGATATATTTGGTCATCAGTTCTCGAAATAACTAATGGCACATCTCGATACGAAAAAATTTATGTTATACTAACTTTTTTGTCGTGCCTATTGCCTGTGGAGACTCACTATTGCTTATGGAAAGCAATATATGGAATACGTACTAATTCGTATTTAAAGCAATAGGCTGTCACTTCAGCAGTTTGACAGCCCATTTTTCTTTTCTGTGAAAATTTCGAAGAGGCAACATATCCCATTTACACATATGCCGACGGCATTTTCATTGCGGTATCAAAATTACCAGTTATCTATCATTAAGTGCGGTCAACATCCAAGTGTGCTCCACAATTGCGACAATTTACAAATAATCCAATTCGTGGGTGTGTGCGCCGTGGGAGGCATTTATGTTGTCATCAAGTTTCACATCGATTTCCTTGGATTAGTCGTAGCAATTGGTAAAAATCATTCAAAACAAATCACATATTTAATCGAAGTTTTTTTTTTTTAAACAATAACAAATCAAATGAACACTCAAATAATTAATTTTCGCGGGAAATAAGTACACATCAGCTGTTTCATTTACAAGTTATTTCTGCGTATATTAAACCAGCTGTTCCGTTCTAAGAATTTCCAATTGCATTCAGCGCTGCCATATTGGTCAAATAAAAACACAAACAAATCTTATTCAAACTGCATTATAGACAAAACGACAGGTTTCTAATACCCAGTAGAGAAATAATTAGAAAATAGAAATTGTTGAACCTCTTCATGAGCTCATTTAGAGTAAATCAAATAAGAGAATTAGAAAAAAACTAACTCACTTATACCTTTGCGAATGGTAGGCACCTTGTCGTGGTGCAGGGGCTTAAACCGCAGCGCAGCACGGCATCTCCCAGCCACCAGGGGTGATGCTGCATAGAACCTCTCCTGGGGGCTGGCGGAGGCCGCATGAGCGCGGTGACCAAGAGCTACCACCTCCTATTCCAGGGTGTTATGCAACCCGTGCCCATTGGATGATTTGCAGCCTGGAGGTGAATTCGGCTTTGTTCGTACGGAGCCTTCCCAACACCGGGTCGCCTTGGGAAGTAACGGTGGCATTAGTGCGTCAAAGGGCTCTGGCGCAGCGGACTTCTTGGATTCCCCTTCGCGAAGACTAGACCGTGAGGCCCATAATACGGGCCAAACGGTCGTAAGAACAAGATGAACCAACAAAATCAACAAAAACAACAAAAACAACAACAACAACAAACACAACGGCAACGACCAAGGCAACGACAACGGACAACAGCAACAACAGCAGTAGTACCGCAAGCAAGAGTGGCCCAGGGGCTAGACGTAAGCTTAGATTCATGGACGTCCTGACGCCGGAAGAACGGGCACTCTTTGAAGAGCACGCTCGGGACGACGACGATGTGCCCTCCTGCAGCGGAACTCAGCGTAGTGTGTCAACCGTGACCACGGTAAATCGCGGAAATGCTGTCCCCACAACCCCCTCGGGCAGGATCGACTGCGGAGAGGAGGGTGGTTTCACGAAAGCGGAATCTAGGGGTGAACGCAGAAGAAGACGGCACCGAGGGAACATCCCCTGTACCCCGGAGCCAGGATAGCCAGGAGGCCATGACGACCCACGCAGAGTGGGGCCACTTTTAAGTGGTACCTGAGATTTCTGGAAGACGACATGTCACCGGAGTCAGCTGAAAAGCGGGCTCTGAGTAGGAGCAGTGGGAACAACCCCTCTCCCAATAGTGCACGACGCACAGGTGCCAATGGTGGATCGGCTGCAACAAGACGCTGAAATCGAAGGCGTCGCCGGTGAAAACCGCCGGCCGCAAATATTAGGAGGCCGTGAGCAGCATCCGAATGGCAGTGTTGCCCCGCAACTACCCGGCGGAGGCCCTAGAGTCCGAACAGCTGACGGCTCTCCAGGACTGCTTTGTAAATGCCCTATCTATCGGCGTCGGATTCACCGACGCCTTTGACGGCATTTTCTTTAAGGGCGGCATGCTGCTGGTCGACTGCCAGGATGAAAACTCGGCCACCTGGCTGAAGGAGATCACGCCAAGGCTAGAGGGTTGGAAGGGTCCGGCCCTGTGTGTAAAGAGAGGCGAAGATATACCGCAGCTGCATAGCATGGTGGCGTTCTTCCCAAGAAGTGCAGACAAGGGCTACGACTTCGCGCTCAGTCTGATGAGGAACCAGAACGAAGGTTTAAGTACCTCGGCGTGGAAGGTCGTAGCAAGCAGTGTTGAGGGTTCTGGGTAGAACCTCAACATCACGATGGACGACCAATCGTACAAGTACATCAGGCAGAAGGGATTCAGGCTGAATTTTCGCTTCGGCAAGATCATTGTGAGGCCATGGAGGCCCAAGGCTACGTCTGCAAGCCAAGGAACCACGACGGGGATGACCGTAGCACCGGCTCCTCCCGTAACCCGCCCAGCAGCGCATGAGGCGAATGCAGCTGTGGTTTCGGGAGGGCAAAACGAGTCCCCCAACGAACCCATCTCAGCTGGACAGGTTGCGACCACCGCCGTGGATGTAGATGGAAGCAACGAGCCCCCTAATGAGCAGGAAGGCATGCATTCCACCCAAGAGCTTCTGGAAGGGCTGGAGATGCAGGTCGATGAGGAGATCGAGGACGAGGACCTGTTTCTCATTGAACCCATACTATAAGCTCCAGAACCGGCATAGAAGTGGCCCAGGTGAACCTACATCACTCATCGGCGGCCTCCGCGGTCATCGTGAAGAGGTTTATTTCGGATAACCTGGGCATCCTTCTAATCCAGGAACCTTGGGTGTTCAGAGGAGAGGTAAGAGGCCTCAAATCGAGAAGGAGCAAGGTAATCTGGGATCTCTCTAGCGAGAGACGTTAGAGCCGATATAGACTTTTTCTGTATTTCAGAGTTTCTAACGCAAGACCTAGTGGCGGTGCAGATGAAGGACAAGGAAGGATCGGACTTCGTCCTCGCATTGTCATAACGCAAGACCTAGCGGCGGTGCAGGTGAAGGACAAGGAAGGATCGGACTTCGTCCTCGCATCCGCATACTTTCCGGGAGAGACAGCCATCGGTAGAGGCTAACGAGTCCACCCCCGGTGCGCAAGTTTTATTTGTTCGAGCGGAGGAATAAAAATAAAAATGCCGACGATGTTACTTCCGTGACATTATATTTTATTCTGTTTCTTTTTCAAATTATGTTCTGCTTATATAACTACTAAAGTGATTACAATTTTCTGAATCTATTTCTTTGTTTTTTTTTTTTTTTATTTTCTTATGGAATACAATATTTGTTAAATGTAATCTTATTTTCTATTGAATGCAAACAAACATGATTGTGTGGTTACCCGATAATGTCTACGTTATCATTACAGTCAAACATAAGGACCAAAACATGCATTTGCATTATGTTCTTTATCTCTACTTGTTATCTTATTTCTGTAATGTTTACTTGTTTTTCTTTAATCTTTTATTTTGTCCAATTTACAGTATTTTGTTGTGTGGTGTCTGGTTGGGAGGATAGTGTACACAAAACTCCTCCCTCCCTTAATGGAAAACTCTCCTGAGTTTGAATAGTATTGTTTTTCTTTTTTTTAATTTTACAAGATATTAAAACTATTATTATAATCACAATAAAACTTAAAATTGATATTCCAATATGAGAGATATTTTTGTGATATTTTAATTCATTAATTTCTTTTAAATTTTCTTCGTTTTTAAATACAAGGTCGTTAATTGTAATTTTGTTAGTGAAATTGTGAGTATCATAGTTTGGATAATAAAATCTTTGATTGTATGATATTTTAGTATGTTTGGTATAGGATCTTAATTGTGCAGTTATTATAGGGAATCAATGTAGTGTTTTTCAACTTAATTTTTCTGTTGTCGCAGTTCTGGTTTAGTTCTATGCCATTTGAATTTTTTATTAAAATAGTTTCTTCATCAATTTGAAAAATTTCTGTAATGCTATTTTTGATAAATTCACAATTTAATAAGTAGATGCAATGTTTGGAAATTTGTAGTTCACTGAATGTTTTAGCTTCTTCGAATTTATAAGTGATATTTTTGTATTCAAAAATATTTTAAATTTCTGCTGTTATTTCTTTGTCTGCTGTATTTGGTATAGGAATAATAGTTTTTAATTGTACCGATTGAAATTCTTTTGGGATTTTGACCACGCATAATTTTATATATTGAAGTTTGTTGAGGTCTATGTTGTAATTATAAATTTCTTCATTTGTTAAAATGCTTGGGTGAAAAATACCACTTTTTGCTGAAATAATGTTTTCCTGAATCTGGTTTACTGCGTCTTTGAGAATGTTTATCTTTATTGTTTGTTCATGAAGAATCAATATTTTGTCTGTTCTCTCTTGATACATTAAAGAATTCTTTCTTTCGTCTTCAATAATTTGTTTTAATTTTGTGAACGTGTTCGAAGAGAAATTATTAATTTTTATTTGGTGGTTGAGAACTGTAATTGAATTATGTAAATTTTCATCTACTTTCTTAAGGTGATTTTCAATATCTATTCTATTTTCATCATCCATCGTTCCAAATAGAAATTTATGTACAGCACCGTTAATTAAACCTCTCTTTTTTCTACTAACTTCTTTTCTTGGGATTAATGTATTGATTTTACCTCTCAAGATTTCAATTTCATTAGATAGGGTGTAGTAAAGTAGATGTGAAGATGTTTGCGAGATTTTTGTTATATTATTTAGTATGTAAAGAATTTCACGAGGGTCAATTATGTGAATTACAAGGTCAGATGATGTAACAATCTGTTTAGCATTGGTGATAATTTCTGCGTATCCATTGTCGGTATGTATTTGATGTACTTCCAGTTTGGCTGCATTACTAATTATTACAATTGCTATCATCAATGTTATTTTGAAGATGTATTTGACCTAAAAAATTTGTTTGGACGTTTAATACTTGTCGGGTGAATATTATCAAAAGGTAATTTTCTATACCTTGGTTCGTATTTGCGGCGAACCGCTTTATAATTTTTTACGTAACCTTCTGTTTGAGTGTTATTAAACTCTTCTCTATTTCTATTTAGTTTTCCTATGCATTTTTCTTTAGTCTTCTGAATAGTGTCTTTAATCAAATTTTTATCAGTTTTTCCAATTGTAACCTCAAGAGGTGTGGTTTTAATTGTGGAATGATAAGATTTGTTATACCATTCTACGCTTTGAAATACTTTTTCCGCTGTCGAAAGGCTTGGTTTTTCAATTTCTAGGACTCTAATTCGTGCGGAGAGAGTATTATGAAATCTTTCGATATCTGAATTCCCAGTATGACTGTTTGGTTTTGTAAAATGAACTTCTATTTCTTCTTTCCTAAAAAAATCGTTTATGTTAATTGAGTTGAATTCATTATCTAATATTAACTTTCTGGGTCTTCCTTTGATAGAAAAAAATAATCTAAGCTTTTCTATGATAGTTATACTGTTTCTATCTTCTAGTTGAAATGCCATAGCAAATTTCGCAAACTTGTCTATAAAAGTAAGGTAGTAACATTTCTTATTTATGTATATATCTGCGTGAACTATTTCATTTATATCTGATGGTGTTTTCGTTAATTGAAATTTTGATTTTAAAGGCTTTCTATCATATTTTGCTCTATTGCAATTATCGCAATTATTTATATATTTTTGAATCAAAATCTTCAAATTTTTCCAGTATATTAGTTTTTTAAATTTTTCATAATTTTCAATAATACCTGCATGGCCTGTAAACTTGTTCTTCATTTTCCATATCTTTAGCATGGAATTCACATCTAAAAAACTTTACCTGTCTATTAAATATTTGAATAAGCTTTTGCTGAACTATATTGTACTGATTATCGGTTAAATAAAAAAATACCTAGTTTTCCACTATTTATGTGTCTACGGCAAAGATCTATGAAATTATTATTTTTTATATCTTCTGCGCTAATAAAAATTTTCTTCGTGTTGCCTAGTTCTTCAGATTCCATAATTTTCTTTTTTGTTAAAATGATTTGTGTATTGAAGCGATTTACAATAGTATGTAAAATTGGAAAATGATCATTTAGTTCCTCCTCTTGAGAGTGGATTGTAGCATTTGTGCTTATGTTGTCTTCTTCCAATGAATGAATCTCGCCTGTGTTACTATCTATTCTACTTAGAAAATCGGCTACGTTATTTTCCTTTCCTTTCACGTAATTTATATTAATATTGTATTCACCTAGTTTAATTAACCATCTTTGCAATCTTGGGTTAATGTCTTTTCCCTTGTTTTTTATTTGGAGCCACTTAAGTGGTTGGTGATCGGTTAAGAGATCAAATGCTTTGCCGTAAATGTATGGTCTATAATATGTCACTGCCCAGACAATAGCTAGTAGTTATTTTTCTGTAGTGGAATAACTTCTTTCATGTTTGTTAAGTGTTCGACCAGCATAGCTTATATGATGACTGTCCTGGGTTAATACTGCATAAATTGCAAAGTCACTTGCATCAGTTGAAATGCCAAATTTTTTGTTAAAGTCTGGATATTTCAATATTGGTGGGCTTACTAATGGATTTTTAAGTTTTTCAAAGGATGATATGTACTGAGGATCGCGAGTGTTTATTTTAATATCCTTTTTTAAATATTTTGTTAAACCATGTGCTACTTTAGCGTAATCTCTTACAAATTTTCTATTATAACCTGTTATACCTAGGAATGATTTAATTTGCTTTGATGTAGTAGACAACTTTAGTTCTGTATGTTTTCGATTTTGCTTAAATTTGGTTGTATCCCTTCTGTTGTTAAAGTGTGACCTAGAAATTCAGTTGTTTTCGCGAAAAATTTGCATTTATCTACCTGAATCTTTAAATTGTGATTTCTTAATGCTGAAAATATTTTGTTGATATTTTGGGTATGCTCTTCAATACTTGAACTAAAAATTAAGATGTCGTCTAAATAAACTACACATATGTATCTTGTTGATATACTCCCTAAGAACTGAATTCATTAAACGTTGGAAAGTTGCTGGTGCATTCTTTAGTCCGAAAGGCATTCTTATAAATTTAAAGTGTTCTTGGGGTGCAGAGAAAGCTGTTTTTGGTCTATCTTCTTCTTTCATTAATACTTGATGAAAGTCTTTTGCAAGATCTAATGTTGTAAAATACTGAGCTCTTCCAAGTTTGCTGAGCATTGTTCTTATATGGGGTATTGGAAATTTGTCATCTATAGTGACTTCGTTTAGCTTCCTGTAGTCAATAACCATTCTCCATTTTTTCTTCATTGAATTGTCTTGCTTTTTCGGTACAATCCAAAGAGGCGAGTTGTACGGGGAATTACTTTCTTTAATTATACCTTGGCGCAACATCTCGTTCATCTGTCTACTAATTTCTTCTTCATGAATTTGGGGATTTCTATAAATTTTATTATAAGTTGGTCTACTTGTTTTTGTAACAATTTCATGCTGAATTTCATGAGTATGAGAAAGGTTTTTACCTTCTTGGAAAAATAAATCGCTATTTGCTTTTAGAATGTATTCTAAATTTTGCTTTTCTCGTTCATTCATGTCACTATTTGATAAAATATCTAGCAAATTCTCTTTACATTCTGTAAGTATATTAATATCTTCGTAATTGTAAGGGCATGAGTTTATAAATTTAATTTTGTTGCCGTTTATTTCTACATACTCCTTTTCTGAATTAATTATTGCTTTAATAGGTTTTAAAATATTCTGTCCTATTATAGCATCAAAGTTATTATTTTTTATGATGGCTAGTTTCCAATGTATATATATAACTTTTTTCATTGAATTCCTTTGGGGTTGGGGTGACTAACTCTTTATTTAGGGAAAAATTTTCCTTAATGGTGCTAAAGTGTATTAGTTTATCAAGCTCAATGTGTTCATAATCTTTTAACACATTATATTTCAATAATGATGTTGTAGACCCTGTGTCAATAGGACATTTACGATTGTTTTGGGCTGGAAACCGAAAATTTGCTTGTTCTTGAACGTGACCTATTTCCATCGGTTCGGGGGGTTTTGTCTTCTTTGGACTGAATTATATCTTCTAGATTGTTGAGAATTATTTCGCCTATTTTGTCCAAAGCTAAATTGCTCAGAATTATTTTGTCTACTTTGTCCAAAGTTAAATTGTTGATAATTGTCATTTTGGTTAGAATTGTTAGGAAATTCTCTCTGCTGATTTTGTCCAAATTGAAAATTATTGGAATTTTGCATATACTGTTTATTATTGAAATTGCCAAAATTGTGAGCTAAAGGATTTCTATTTGAAAAGTTTCTACAATTATTTCTTTGATAATTGTTTTGTCTTTTATCAAATTGTATTAGCAAACCTGTCTCTTGAAGAACGCTAAAAGCCTCTCTAATGGTGCTTATATTTCTACTAATCACTACACTGCTTAAGTTGGGGTGCATCCCATTTAAAAATGTTTTTAGAATTAAACTTTCGTTGTTAATTGGAGAAAGTTCTATAGGCTTTATCCTATCGAATTCATGTTTTAAATTTAGTTTATCTAAAATATTTTTAAATTTTGAAAATATTGACTTACGTTATAGTTTCGTAGTACAATCGCCTGATTGTAAAGGGTGTGGTACGACTCCTTTACTCCAAAATTCTTTGTGAGTTCTTGCTGCTTCTCCTTTAATTTTTGTTTTGACGTGTCGCTGCGTTACAAATTCCAACATTGATGGGTTGGGGTTGAATAAAGGAAGAATCCTGTCAACCTCCCTGATGAACGATGATAAATCTCTGCCGTCAAAGTCCATGATTCTTGAAGCTTCCTTCAAAATTTGCGATCCTGTCATCTGAAGTGGTTGCTGCTCGCCTGGATTCATTGCTGATGTATCCTCTTTTAATACAACTGAACTTGTTGTTGCTTTGTATGGTGCACTTCGCTCTTTTTGCATCTTCTGTGTGTGGGGCATTAATCTTTAATCCCACTTTTCCTGGTAATGTTGATGAGCGGAATGAAGCTATTCTTCGCCTTCACAAATTGTAATCCTCGGAGTCGCTCTCCGACGTTCCAGATAACTTGTGTAGAAACTTAAGTTTCTTAAACTTGGCTATCTGTGCCGGCCGACTTATATATTTATATATATATAAGAGATATTTAAAATGGGAGCTAATCTTAGGATTTGCTTCCCGTTGCTAAAGCTTACGAAACTTAAAAAACTTCAGTTTTTAGTATCGCTCAACTTTGCAGTTTGTTTTTACAGACTGCGCCAGTTTTAGTTGTTCGAGCGAAGGAATAAAAATAAAAATGCCGACGATGTTACGTCCGTGACATTATATTTAATTATGTCAATTATGCTTATATAACTACTAAAGTGATTACAATTTTCTTAATCTATTTCTTTGTTTTTTTTTTTTCTTCTTATGACATACAATATTTGTTAAATGTAATCTTATTTTCTATTGAATGCAAACAAACATGATTGTGTTCGGGGTTTACCCGATAATGTCTGGGTTATCATTACAGTCAAACATGAGGACCAAAACATGTTTGTATGCATTTGCATTATGATCTTTATCACTACTTGTTTTCTTATTTTTTGTAATGTTTACTTGTTTTTCTTTAATCTTTTATTTTGTCCAATTTACAGTATTTTGTTGTGTGGTGTGTGGTTGGGATGATAGTGTACACATAACTCGCGTGGGAGAGTTTGTCGAAGCCTCTTGCGGTAACCTTCCCAATCGGTGTTCCTAGGGTTTCTGAAAGATTTCCTAGGCGGACCTTCTCCGACTAGACTAAACTCGATGTACCTATGATCTGAAAAGGAGTGATCGTCGAGGACCCTCCAGTTCGAGATCAGCGGGGCAATCCCTTGTGAGGTTAAGGTGAGGTCGAGAACCTACTCCCTACCTGCGGTCACAAAAGTAGGAGAGTTTCGTCTGTTACAGATACGAAGATTTTCGCTGATAATAAAATCAAAAAGCGACTCACCTCTATTATTAGTATTCGAGTTAGCGTCGGAACCGATGATGACGCCAGTGCCAGTCTTAGACGCTTCGGCTAAGGTCCTCCTCAGCAGTAAGGGAGGTGGCTCTATGGCATGTACGCGGAGATAAGCCAGAAATCTCCGGTGTCACACTCCGGTTTCACTACCACTACGTCAGCGTTGGTGAAATGAAGTAAAAGAAATACTGTTAATTCATTCCTTACCAACATACAGGCTCTGTTCCTACCTGCATCCTTGGCCGTCAGGAGCCTATGGCTCTTTGTCTTCTGTTCAGAGATCCCGTTACTAGTCAGCCACGGTTCATGGATCAGGACTACATCGGCTCCGTCTTGTTCCAGACGAAACAACTGATTAGCGGAGGCCGCCTTCGCATGCTGGAGGTTCATCCTTCAGAATTTCCTCCAGCAGCTCTATTTCAGCGCCCAAGTCGTGATCGACCCGCACCTTTTCAAACAGTTGTTCAAGGCTAAAGACGGAGTAGCCGATCAACGAATCGCCTCCAGTACTCGCCACATTCGAGAGATTCGGGTCCATTTCCACGGCCATTTGACCGTCAGCACCCTCTGTCAGGTCGATTTCTACGGTCGTTTGACCGTCAGTACCCTTTGTCACATCCACTGCCGCCGCAGCTTGGGTGTCATCAGCTTTGGCATCTGAAGAAAGTACTTTCAGCACTACCATTATAAAACCATAGCTAATGGCTCCTTTTGTTTTGCTGAGAGGACCGATGGATTCCGTGTTTAACATTATCAGCGCTTGCCGATACGGTTCATCGGTTTTCTCTAGCCTTAAAACTCCCCAGTCCTGCGTTGGAAGTGAGGGATTGCAGTATCTGAGGATTTCCTCAATCTCACTCGCAGAGGAAGGTTCGGCCGGCAGCCAAACGCGAGCCCCAGGACGAAGAGGAAGATCCGCTTTGGCCACGGCCTTCAATCTGGCTCCCTTGCAAACCTCCCACACCTGAGATAGATTGTCAGCACAACTTGTGAGCTTATGCAGCCCTTGGTGCCAACCGGCACTCACACATTTTGGGGCCTGCCAAGGTACTCGTAATCGTACTCTGAGGCCTGCCAGGGACGGGGGCGGTTGCGACATTAGCCCGTCAGCCATTTCTGATGAGTGTCACCTCATCGTACTCAGGTGCCAGAATGCCGCCACAACCAGTCCAGGGTTCTACCAAATCCAATATAAAAGTTTCTCAAAGAACCAGTCCAAAGCCAAAGGTCGTCCAGGGAGTGCCGTGAAGGCCGCAGGTCATTTTCATTACCCAGGATGCACCAGCTTGGAGGCGACCTGCCCTACATCCCTATATAATATGAAGTTCGCGACTATTTAAAGAGGAATGAGAATGAAACATTCAACTGTAAAATAAACATAGAAAATGAATATTAAAATATTTATATATATATGGGCAAGGGTTGCCAACAAATATCAACTTCTGCAACAATTCCTAAAATTGTAATGAATTTTTTGCGTTAATTTCCATTTATATCCAGTTAGTCAACGAGGAAATGATGACATCTATTCCCGAAGCGGGTATATATATTATTGGTTTTCCTACCAGGTTCCATCTATTCCATTATCTTCATTTATAGCACATAATAGACTCGAATTTAATGAAGATTCTATTCATAAACCGTCTTAACGCTGCTAGAATAGCTTCTGTTGACAAATCACTCACTCTTTGTAGAGGTATCGGTTTTGTTTGATGAAAAAAAATATGCAGCTAAATCATTGAATAATTTTTGTCCATGACCTTTAAATTATCACATGTGAAACAGCCCAGCATAGTCAACTCCGGTATACGCAAAGGGACTTGATGGTGATACTCTGAATTCTGGTAAGTTGCCCATCATTTGTGTTGCTGTGATTTTTTATTATACCGTATGTATTTGCCACATTTTCATATACAACTTTTTATTGTATTTTTATACTCTTGCAACCAGTTGTTACAGAGTATTATAGTTTTAATGGTTGTACGTATCACCTAAAACTAAGCGAGATAGATATAGGGTTATATATATAGTATATGTATAAATGATCAGGGTGACGAGAAAAGTTGAAATCCGTAGTCATCCAACCGTTATAAACTATTATAATAAATTCAATAAATTATTCAGTAAAAATACCGCAAGGCTTTTTTGACAACCTAATATATGTAAATTACATTTCATCATTTAAAATTTCATACGCATCTATCAGCACATATGTAAGTACAATATGCAAGAACGCAGCACAGCAGGTAACATGAGGTTTTTACAACTGAATGCAAACCACTGTCAAGCGGCTCATGGCTTACTAAAACAGTCAGTTGCCGAAAAGCAAATTGATGTAGTTCTACTAAGTGAACCATATAAAATCGGACAAAGCATAACCTGGCCAAGTGACACTGGAAATAAAGCGGTTATATGGAAATGTAACCTTAACTTTGCGCAACTGGAAGCACTCTTCTCTTCTGATAGTTTTGTTCGAACAACAACAAATAATTTTAATATATATGGCTGCTACTTACCCCCTAGCCTCAACGAGGAAGATATCGTCGTATTATCGACAACCTAGTGGCGGATGCCAGATGCAAAAGGAAAGTTATAATAGCTGCTGACTTTAATGCCTGGGCTATTGAGTGGGGATGCAAAAGAACCAACAGCAGAGGAAATACCTTACTAGAATCTGGCCTCTCTTGATCTGGAGTTTTTAAATGCTGGCAACCAATGCACACTTAACAAAAGTGGCCGACAATCGGTGATAGGCCTAACGTTCGTACACTAGAGCTTAGTTCGCAAATCTCACTGGGAAATAAGTGATCATTACACTTTTAGCGGTCACTATGCAATTATATTCAGCGTTTACCGACCCTAAAAAGAAGTAACTGGCGACCCAGACCTTTTTGAAGAAGTGTTCAGACCAACTACTCTTCCCGACAATTTGTTGTCGGCTAACAAAGCTGCTTCTTCGATTATGAGCTGTATTAAGAGTGCGTGCGGCGCTTCAATGCCTAAGTTATCTTGCAAACACCATTTACCAGTGTAATGAGACGATCGCCAGATTACGAAAAGAATGCCAGCAAGCAAGGCGATTATACCAAAGGTCACGTGGAACACCTGAAAACATCACAATATTTATAATACTAATAAAAATTACTAAAACAACTAATTAAAAAAGCAAGCAGGAATGTTTCCTTAAACTGTGCAGCGATGTTGAAAACAACGCTTGGGGACTCGCTTATAAAACGGTTATGGGAAATCTCCGCACTGGCGGGCAAATGCCAACCTCCCCCTGAACAATTGAGAGAATAGTTTCGGTCCTCTTCCCTATTCAACCCCCACTCCATCAGGAGATCGTGTGAGTACCACAAACCCAGGTTATTCCGGCAGTTTCGAATGAAGAAGTCCGAGAAGCATGCAAACGGTTAAACCCATCTAAAGCCCCGGGACCAGATGGAATTCCGAATATAGTGCTAAAAACAGCGATTGCTAGAAACATAGACCCCTTTCGAACTATGTATAATACATGCATCCAGGAAAGCCGCTTTCCCACCATATGGAAAAGGCAAAACCTGATATTATTGCCGAAACCTAACAAACCAATGACCAAACCGTCTCACTTCCGGCCCCTTTGCATGTAAGACTCCGCTGGAAAGATTCTGGAGCGGATCATATACCATAAGGCAATCGAAGATGCTGGATTCGGATTCAGAAAGGCAAGATCCATCTCCCAATCATCAGGGGTGATGCTGCATAGCAACTCTCGTTGAGGCTGGCAGAGGCTGCATGTGTGCGGCGACCAAGAGCTACCACCTCCTAATCCAGGGTGTTATGCGACTCCCGTGTCCATTGGATAATTTGCAGCCAGGAGGTAAATTCGTCTGTATTCGAACAGAGCCTTCCCAACACCGGGCCGCCTTGGGAAGTAACGGTTCCCCTTACTGCGTCAAGGGGCTCTGGCGCGGCGGACCTTTTGGATTCCCCTTCCACAGAATAGACCGGGAGGCCCACAATACTGGCTAAACGGTCGTAAGAACAAGATGAACAACGAAAACAACCAAAGCATCAACATCAACAACAACGGCAAGCAGAAGTGCGGCCAAGAACTACGACATCGCGCTTGGTTTAGTGAAAAACCAAAACGAAGGCTTAACTACCTAGGCGTGGAAGACCGTAGCAAGCAGTGTTGAGGGTTCAGGGTGGAACCTCAACATAACAGTAGACGACGAATCCTACAAATACATCAAACAGAAGGTATTCAGGCTGAACTTCCGCTTCGGCAAAATAGTAATGAGGCCATGGAGGCCCAAGGCAACGTCAACGGCGAGCTAAGAACCCACGACGGGGATGACCGCAGCACCGGTTCCATCCGTAGCCAGCTCAGCAGTGCATGAGGTGACTGCCGCTGTGATTGCGGGAGAGCGACATGAGTCCCCCAGCGAACCCATCCCGGCTGAGAAGGCTGCGACCACCGCCGCGGTTGAAAGCAGAAGCAACGAGCTCCCCAATGAGCAGAAAGGCATGCTGCCATCCAACCAAGAGCTTTTGGAAGGGCTGGAGATGCAGGTTGATGAAGAGATCGAGGACGAGGACCTGTCCCTCATCGAACCAATACTATAAGCTCCAGCGCCGGCATAGAAGTTGCTCAGGTGAACCTACATCACGCATCGGCAGCCTCGGCTGTGATCGTGAAAAGGTTCATTTCGGATAACCTGGGCATCCTCTTAATCCAAGAACCTTGGGTGTTCAAAGGAGAGGTAAGAGGCCTCAACTCGAGAAGAAGCAAGGTAATCTAGGATCTCTTAAGCGAGAGACCCCGCTCTTGTGTAGTTGTTAGAATCGATATAGAGTGTTTCTGTATTTCAGAGTTTCTAACGCAAGATCTGGTGGCGATACAGGTGAAGGACAGGGAAGGTTCGGACTTCGTCCTCGCATCCGCCTACTTTCCGGGAGAGACGGCCAGAGCACGTCCCCCATCGATACTCAGTCTGGTGGAGTATTGTAGAATCAACAAGCTTTCTCTGACCCTAGGATGCGATGCCAATACGCATCACACGGAATGGGGTTGCACGGACTGCAACGTGAGGGGTGAGTCACTTCTTGAATTTATAATTAGTAATAATATGAGCATAGAGGATGTGGGCTGTGAGTCCACTTTCGTAACTAGTGTTCGCAGGGAGGTCCTGGAAATTACCCTGAGCAATGACAACATGATCGGGCTGATCCCGCAGTGGCGGGTGTCAAAAGTGCCCTCATTGTCAGATCACAGGATCATTCGTTTTGCTCTGAGGGTAGAAGTCGTGGACCGACCTCCGACACGTACATCTAGAAATACGCACCGGGGTATTTTCAAAGAGACCTTAAGCAAAAATATAAGCGGAGTGGAGCAGGCACTTGCTAATGGGGATAGAGGAAGTAATAGATAACCGTATTAGATCGGAAGCGCACCCCTTTATGCCAGATAACACGCGTACAGAGCGGGTAGATCCACAAACACTGCTCTGTACCAACACACTTCTAAGCTGCAAGATTCGCTGGATAATGACGAGGGTGGGAACTGCGCCTTCCTAGGCATTGAGGGTGCCTTTGATAATGCGTCTCACACTAGCGTGATCAAGGCACTTGAGAGAAGGAACGTATCCACTCCGATATGCAGATGGATAGAAGCCCTTCTGCGCACTAGGGTAGCGGAAACAACGGTGGGAGAAAGCAAGATTCGTCTTGGCACCACTAGAGGCTGCCCACAGGGTGGAGTACTATCCCTTCTGCTATGGAGCTTGGTAGTAGATGAACTCCTCGAGTTGCTCAACAGCAATGGAATCCGCTGTCAAGGGTACGCGGACGACATTGTCATAATGGCGGGAGGCAGATTTGAGAACACTCTCTGCGACATTGTCCAAAGGGGCTTAAACCTGGCGAAAGGATGGTGCAGCACGGTAGGGCTAAATATCAACCCAGCAAAAACTACAGTGATCCCATTCACTAAGCGGAGATCTCATGCGGGCCTGAGATCCCTAACAATAGGAAGCACAAAGGTGGAAATGTCGAAGGAGGTCAAATTCCTTGGCCTCACTTTAGACTCATCATTACGGTGGAGCAGGCATTTGGACTTAACGCCGTCCAAAGCAACTAGAGAACTTATGATATGCAGACGTCTGGCCGGCAGATCATGGGGATGCAAGCTAAGTATCATTAGATGGCTGTGTACCATGATAGTAAGGCCTATTGTCACCTATAGAGTGGTTGCCTGGGCCACCAAAGCAGCGTAGTCTTCGGTGATTCGGAGACTGTCAAAGCTGCAAAGACTTGCCTGTGTCTGTGCTTCGGGGGCAATGCGCACATGCCCCACGGTGGCACTGGAAGTCATATTGGAGCTCACACCGCTGCATCAGGTGATAAAACAAGCAGCAAAACACACCATACTGCTAATGTCAGCAGAAGGCGGCGGAAGAGGGAAGATAATGTCCTCTAGACAGATGGATGTACTAGCGGAAAGCACACTGCTAGCTCTCATCCAAAAGGACGGCACCACGAAGAAAATAAACCTCAAAAAGAAAGAGGCAGCAAGACGGAGTGGAGCGATTCCACGCTGGAAGGCTGCTGGAAGATAGTACCATTCAGTGGTACACTGATGGCTCAAAAACACCGGAAGGTATTGGGACAGGTATTGCGGGACCGTGTACTAAGCTGTCCATACCAATGGGATGCTTCCCAAGTATCTTCCAGGCTGAAGTTTTTGCCATATGTCAGTGCGCTGAAGTCAACCTCAGCCGCAACTATCACAACCAGCGCATAGCTATTCTCATTGATAGTCAAGCGGCACTAAAGGCGATCTCATCATGAGAGACTACATCGCTTTTAGTCGAGGAATGCATAGAAAGGCTTAACCGCCTGTCCTTGTGCAACCGGGTGCACCTAATTTGGGTACCAGGGCACAAAGGAGTAGAAGGGAATCAGAAGGCCGACGAACTGGCCCGCATGGCGGCGGCGTCCAAGATGCTGGGACCAGAGCCGTACATAGCAGTAGGACCCCACACTCTTAAGGAGCTGCTCCGCACGGAGGAGAGAGAGGAGAGAGAGCGGCACTGGCGGCAGGCAGCAAGCATGCACCACGCCAAGCTGCTTCTAGGAGGGTATAACCTTTCCAGGTTTAAAGAATTAATTAACCTCCCCCGTGAGAAATTCCGTCTCCTCGTCGCAGTCTACACAGGGCACTGTAAGCTCAGGAAGCACCTGTTTAACTTGGGCATGGTCTCCTGTGCTAACTGCTGGTTCTGCGACCTGGAACAGGAAACACCAGCACACACTATCCTAGATTGCACAGCAATCTGTGGAAAAAGGCTTAAGGCCCTGGGTTCCGTCCATATCAGCAGGGATCACATCACCTCACTAGCGCCCGGCAAACTACTGGAACTGTTCAGGCTGCTGCGACTCTGGGAGGTCATGTGATATAACAGAGGGCACAATAGACCCTAGGTCGCGGTGCAGAACCTCAATATTCTATTCATTAATTCATTCAACTCACTTATAAATGAGAGGCTTAGAACTTTGTAAGCGCTGTGCACACAGTTGCATAAAGATAACATAGAATTAAAAAGAGAAAACGAAGAACTAAAATCTAGTTAAAGCAAGCATGTGAGTGTTGAAGAAAAGCTTCTAGTATGAATGTAGATCAAATATACGAAACCGATGAAGATGAGCTAGCTAAAGAAACTGAGTGGATACTCAAAAAGAAGCGCTCTTCAAAAAAATGCAAAGCGGATACTTCTCCAACAATTATTTGCCATGATGATGGCTAAACCACCGTTCTTCTTCTTCTTTACTGGCGTAGGCACCGCTTACGCGATTATAGCCGAGTCAACAACAGCGCGCCAGTCGTTTCTTCTCCTTGCTACTTGGCGCCAATTGGATATTCCAAGCGAAGCCAGGTCCTTCTCCACTTGGTCCTTCCAACGGTGTGGAGGTCTTCCTCTTCCTCTGCTTCCCGCGGCGGGTACTGCGTCGAATACTTTCAGAGCTGGAGTGTTTTCATCCATCCGCACAACATGACCTAGCCAGCATAGCCGCAGTCTCTTAATTCGCTGAACAATGTCAATGTCGTCGTATATCTCGTACAGCTCATCGTTCCATCGAATGCGATATTCGCCGAGGCCAACGCGCAAAGGACCATAAACCTTTCGCAGAACTTTTCTCTCGAAAACTCTTAAGGTCGACTCATCGGTTGTTGTCATCGTCCAAGCCTCTGCACCGTATAGCAGGACGGGAATTATGAGCGACTTATAGAGTTTGGCTTTTGTTCGTCGAGAGAGGACTTTACTTTTCAATTGCCTACTCAGTCCAAAGTAGCACCTGTTGGCAAGAGTAATCCTGCCTTGGATTTCCAGGCTGACATTGTTGGTGGTGTTTACGCTGGTTCCAAGATAGACGAAATTATCTACAACTTCAAAGTTATGACTGTCAACAGTGACGTGAGTGCCAAGTCGCGAGTGCGACGACTGTTTGTTTGATGACAGGAGATATTTCGTCTTGCCCTCGTTCACTGCCAGACCCATTTCTTTTGCTTCCTTATCCAGTCTGGAGAAAGCAGAACTAACGGCGCGGGTGTTGAGGCCGATGAGGCCGAAGGATGGAGTCATGTGTGGAGGATGGAGTCATGTGTAGAAGTTCACGCAAGTGAGGAAAGTTCTCTGATCGCCATTCACTTGGGAGTGGCCAGAAACGATTCTTTTACATATGACTCAAGCAGCTCACGACTTCCGGTCTCTGACCAAGTATCCTCTGGGTAGCCTAAGAACATCCGTTTGAAGGCGAGCTAAAGTGAGAAGGCGAAATATCCCCTACTTAGGGTTGTGCGCTGGGTTTGGGGCCCGCCACGTAAAAAAAGCACCAATGAAAACCAACAATCAGCCTCGGATGAGAGACCCCCCTTTTGATGACGACCATGGCAAACGAAATAAGGACTACGAATTGAGGGCATGCACCTGGAATGTCCGGTCCCTTAATTGGGAAGGTGCCACTGCCCAGCTGGTTGATGTCCTCGTGAAAATAAAGGCTGACATCACCGCCGTCCAAGAAATGCGATGGACGGGATAAGAACAGAGACGAGAAGGTCCTTGTGACATCTACTACAGTGGCCATATAAAGGAGCGCAAGTTTGGTGTTGGATTCGTGGTGGGAGAGAGACTCCGTCGCCGAGTACTATCATTCACTCCTATGAATGAACGTCTAGCCACAATCCGCATCAAAGCGAGGTTTTTCAACATATCGCTGATTTGCGCCCACGCCCCGACGGAAGAGAAGGACGATGTGACCAAAGATGCCTTTTATAAGTGCTTGGAGCGCACTTATGAGAGATGCCCCCGCCACGATGTCAAAATCGTGCTTGGCGACTTCAACGCCAGGGTGGGCAAAGAAGGTATCTTTGGCACTGCGGTCGGTAAATTCAGCCTCCACGAGGAAACATCCCCAAATGGGTTGAGGCTGATCGACTTCGCCGGGGCCCGAAATATGGTTATCTGTAGTACTAGATTCCAGCATAAGAAGATACATCAAGCTACCTGGCTGTTTCCGGATCGAAAAACCACCAACCAGATCGATCATGTTGATCAAAAAAAAAAAAAAAAAAACAAAAAAACCACCGTTCACCTCCTATTATAATAAACGATGTAAAGAATTTTAATAAATTACATTCTCAGATCTAATAAATAAGAATTTTTTAATAAAGCTTTTGTACAACGGCGCCTACAAAGTTAAAAAAATTTCAAGGTTTTAACGTCATAAATGCAATTAATAAGCTTAAATGGAACACTAAAGAACCGCTAGATATGTTTTTAGTAGTATTTGATGGTACCGAAGACATTGAGAAAATTCACCAGATCAAAACCATTCTTAGTACCGTGGTCAAAGTTGAGACTCTTAAAGCATTAATTCCACAGTGCAAGAAAAGTCGGGTGGGGCTGTGGCGGGGCAGACGAAGTTTTGTTTAAAGTATTTTAATAAAAAAGAACAGGTACATTATAAAAACATAAATTACTTATTATTACGATTAATATTCGACAACAATTTTATTTAACATAGGTCTGTGATATGTTATGTGAAATAAGCAACATACGGCATAATGTCAACCTTAATATTTCTGGTGGATATACAGTCAGTGGTATTGCCTAATGTTTTCGGTGATGTTTGTAGCAAAGTATGTTGTCGAGCCAGCAGGATTTCAGATTCTGGGGCAAAGTTTGGGTAGACAGACTCAATCTGAAATTCGAGCCCGATATAGTTCTCCATATCTTTGTCAAACACACTCCAGTCTATCTTTATGTCATAGTGTTTGTACAGCGGTTGGTTTACCAAATAACGCAGCCAGGCCTTGTTAACTGATCTACGTACGAAACCACTCAAGTAATTCGATTTATGAATAAGTTTCTTTTTTATGTTAACATTGAAAGCAAAACCGTCGTCTATCCACCTCGGTAATTGCTACACCATGTTGTTCACATCGACAGATACATTGATTACCTGGCCGACTATACCATAGTTACCTTCGTAGCGTAATCGACAAATTTGCATAAATGGTAATCGCGGTGAAATCAATCGAATGCTGATTGGGTTAAGCAGCGGCAGTCCGCTCGGCTTTGGCGGATAACGAAAACCGTTTGAGCGCGACAGCGTCGGGATTTTACTGGCATCTATCGATTTGCTACAGTATTGCGTAAGCGAAACTCCGTCCCATTTTCTTCGGGTAATTTTGTTGGAAGGAAAAAATTTTGCGACATCTCATTTTCTTTAAGTCTCTTTCGAACCAAAGTCGATCACAAACAGTGCAAGATAAACCAAACGGACTGGCTTCAAATTCCGTTTTGAAGCGTTTGTCCGCTGAACGCCAATGATTTTACATTGCTTCACTTCTACTGATATTGACATCTCTCAGTTCCGTGGCAGATCCAATAAATATATCGATCGTCTGTTCATTCGTTACGTCCATAAGTATAGGTTTTCCAGTAGTAGAGGTACTCGCGAAGTCGGCGGCAGCAGCTTTGCGACGTTCCTGAAACCGTCTCGCTCGCTCGGCGCCGGACATTGGGGTACCTATGCGTGGCCCATAGCCCCCCTCTTTTTAACGATATCCGTAATTTATATTTCTGGCTGGCTCTTGCACGAGCTGAGGCCGACATATCAAAAGTTTATATATTTATTATCACTTTCTGGTTATTTTAAACATAAATACTGTCCAAATTACACTTATTTTTATATAAATGAATCGGTTTGAATAAACTTGTCAAACACGCGAAAGAATCACCGCGTTATATAGTCGGAGTCACGAGTTACACTGAATAGAAACAAGTGAGTACGCCGGTTTCGCACAGTTAACGCAGTATGCCTTCCCAGCCGCCCCGCTCGACCTCGACATGAACTCAAGGTCATAACAGCGAGCTCACTATATAAGCGAAATAATTACACCACATTTTTGTTTCTAAGACTAATAGTTTTTTAATTATTAAGCTACGATGATATAGACCTTTTCGTTACGGTCCACCTTTTAAACCTGCTACCTGTATGTTTCGGCGCGATTTTAAAGACGTTTCACGTCAAAACTATTTAAGCCTTTTAATCAGCGGCTCAACGCTCTTGAGTACCATCTACAATTTATTTATGAAAAATAACTCTTTGAGAATAGTGCTATGGAACGCTAAAGGTCTTTCCAAAAGTAAAAATTAATTAGAAGTTATTTTACACGACAGAAATATTGATATATGTCTATTATCTGAAACGCATTTTACGAACCATTAATTTTTTAAATTTAAAAATTGTGAATTGTATCACACACTACAGCCGGCGAACTCAGCACGAGGAAGGAGTGCTATTATCATCAAAAGCAATATTGAACACTGCGAGGAAGATCCGATTAAGACAGAAGAAATTCAAACTACAACAATTTCAGTTAAATTGCAAAATCATCCATTGTATCTTATTGCACTGAATAGTCCACCTAGACATAACATAAAAATAGAAACGTACATATATGAATTTATTAAAAAATTATGACGGAAGGTACATCATTGGTGACGACTTTAACGCAAAACGCATTCACGGATCTCTTTTAACTACAACCAAAGGTCGAGAACTTCTCAAAGCTATACAAGCAGTTAGATGCAATTTTGTTTCTACAGGACGACCCACTTATTGGCCTACCGATAGACAGAAATTGCCAGATCTTCTGGACTTCTTTATAATCAATAAATTACCGAAACTAAATTTATGTATTAAAGATTGCTTAGACCTAAGCTCTGACCATTCCCTAGTGCTACTAACTCTGTATGAAGAGCCAATTATTTCGGCCGCCAAACCAACGTTGTGTAATAAACACACTAATTGGTATAAATTTAAGAGTATAGTGAATAAAGTCGACCCAAAGCTTAAGCACATATCGACCGGCATTGAGTTGGACTGTGAGATGGAAGATTTCACAAAAATAATTCAAAGCGCTGCGTGAAAGAGTACACCAAATACCCGCGTAAATCTAAGTGGTACCAAATACCCAAAAAACATCTTAGAAAGTATCCATAAAAAGTGCAAGCTTCAACGGAAATGGCAGCAAACTAGGTCATCTGCTCCCAAAACTGAGCTTAATAAATGTACAGCGAAACTAAGAACACAAAATAAATAGTTTAAAAATTGTTCCTTCAAAACTTATCTGTCTAAACTCACAGCTGATAAGTCCACCGACTATTCACTGTGGAAAGTTGCAAGAAATATTAATAAACAAATAAAACATATACCACCATTAAAACTAAACGAAACTGCATGGGATAAAACGAATGAACAGAAAGCTGCCGTATTTGCAAATCATTTGAGAAAACATTTACGCCTAACGAAGCGTATGACATAAACTGTGAAAATAATTGGTTGGATCCACATATCAGTATTTCTCCAGTTACTATTAAAGAAATTAAAAATCTTATCGGGAACACAAGACTGAAAAAAGCACCTGGGTACGATTTAATAATTGGAGAAATTTACGCAATCCAACCAAACCAACCAAAGAATTGCATAAAAAACTTGTAAACATTATAAACATGCCATCGCTTTGGAAAGTATCTGAAGTCATAATGATACCTAAGAAGGGTAATCCAGTACACGATATTACATCATATGGACCATTTTCGCTGCTGCCAGCTTTATCTAAAATCTTTGAGATGTACTCATAAAGAGGCTCAAACCGCTAATCGCTCATAAACACCTAATACCAACACATCAATTTCGCTTCCTTGACCATAATTCAACAATTGACCAGGTACACCGAATCGTTAATTTTGTTGAAAATACAATCGATAAAAAGAGTGTATGTACTACGGCGGCCTTTTTGGATGTCTCAAGCTTTTGACAAAGTTTGGCATACGGGTGCTACCTAAACAATTTTGTGAAATAATTGCTTCATACCTAAAAAATAGATACTTCCGCATTAAACAAGAGTGCATATTTGAATATGCCGATATTTGCGGGTGTTCCCTAGGCAAGCGTTTTGGGGCCAATGCTTTATTTGTTTTTTACCAGTGACCTCCCATTTGATTCTAGTTATATAACAGCGACATTTGCGGATGGCACAGCTTTCTTAGTAGCTGGAGAGTCAACTTCAGTATCTAGTCGACGAGTGGCGCATCAAATTAAACGACACCAAATCAATTCATGTCGACTTTACCTTGAAAAAGCAAGCAAATAACTTTCTTATACCACACCATAACAGTGCTAAGTACCTAGGTATCACCTTAGATGCTAAGATACGCTGGAAAGAGCATGTCAAAAAAAGAAAAGAACTAGCTTGATATGAAATTTGGCAAACTTTACCACCTAGTTGGCAGGAAATCCAAGCCATTAATTCAATACAAACTGTTATTATATAATCACGTTCTAAAGCCAGTTTTGGCCTCGGAGCTCAACTATGGGGTTGCTCAAGTCAAAGCTGTGTTCCCAGCACTCAGCGCTTTCAAAGTAAAGTACTAAAGACTTTAGTTAATGCTCCGTGATAAATGAAATCTCCAAAATAGCAAAGTCTCACGAACTGTGTGACAGCACGTTAATGAAGAAGCCTCCAGACTCATCGAAACTGCTGGGCGAGAAATCCGGTTGAAACGCAAGCAGCCTTCCGACCTAGTAAGACAACAGTTGCAGCAAATGTATTTCTTAACATTTAGCTTTTAAGTATCTCTCCTAATTAATTAGACTAGAATTGTTGTTAGTATTTTACTTTCATATACTAGGTACAATAATAATAACAAAAAAAAATTGCGGTAATATTAAATTTAGTATAGCGAGTATTACGACGGTTGGGTTATCTTATAAAAACAAAGTACATTTTCAAAATAACATTTTTCCAAAAAATTAATAATTAGTTTAATATTTGTTGCGTCATGCGACTTTATAAATCAAAAAATATATTTTAAGAACTTAATTTGTTAAAATAATTGTATGCATTATAAAATCTTTTACATTATGTAAAATACTTACGAATTTTGTAATATACAAGTATAACCATAATCTACTACTTAGGTACTAGAATAATCTATTACAATGAATTTAAGATGCTGAATTGAATTAGAACTATATACTTACCCCTTTTTTGTATACATACTTACCTCTAGTCTAAGCCGTTAGGTTAAGATTTAGGCTAACTAATGAACTGTTGGAATAAAGATTATCATTGTATTAAAGACTATAATCGCGAACGGACGTTCTTCTTTAACCGGGATTTTTTAAACCGAAATAGCACAGGCAATTAGCTTTTAGTTGCGCATACTAGTGAGTCCAACGTGTAGAACTTCAACCTTAAAAAAGCTTAAGGTTTTTTCATGGCGCCCGAGCAGGGACTCAGTGCGTGGCTGTAAATAATTTTCGAAAAAAGTAATACGTATTAATTTAATTTCTAACGCGTGAGCAATTGCCTGTGAATTTTTAATTTCTTTCGGTTTCGGTCGAGTGCAAGTGACTAAAGTGACAAATACTAAAAATAAATGTCTGGACAAAGACATTAAAAATAAAAATAAAATATATCTACATAGATATACATACATATATGTATATATAAAAAATTCAAAAACAAATTTTTACATTAAAAAATATACATATCGCTCATTTGCTGCAAGACCGGCATAAATCAAAAAACGTGATTTTTGAGTTAATACTGCAGAATTGTTCGTTATATCATACTTCATGTTGAGTGAAAAATTCATATGAATACCTCTTATATGCTCCGCTTGAGAAGAGAATATGTTTCCTATTTTCCGTCAGTGGCTTGTGAAAAATATATAATAGTATAACACTTGGTGGATACATACATATATGTAAAATAATTGCGAAGTGCACACATATGGACACACACTGAAGTGAATAAAAACGAAGTGGTAAATCTAAACATAAAGAAAATAAAATACAAATTAACCAAATTAAAAGTTGAAAAAAAAAAACAACTGAGAGAAACGTTTTGTGAAGTGGGTGGTGAAAGCACAATATAATACATACAATAGTGCGCAAACACAAGGAAGAAGAGGAGAGAAACCAAAGGTGGATAAATCGGTTAAACGGCATACAGTGGAGTGTGAAAATAAAAGCAGTATTGAAATAAGCGTTTACATTTTTCTGCTAAAGGTGGTTACACAGTTAGTGCATTATATTAAAAACTACCGCCAAAAACATAAAGTGCCGTTGCTAAACATAAGCAAAATAAAAAGAGTGTCGCGAGTGCCGCTAAAAAGTGCCGGAAAAGAGGTACAACCCGTTAAAAGAAAAGTGCCGTAAAACTAAAAACCGATAACTTTGGCCGTTAAAACGTTAGACTATTTGTGGTAACATCACGTCGGTACCGAACGGGCTTGCGTCAACACCATCGTCCCACTGCTGCTGCGTCAACGGATTCTCGCCGCTGCTGCGTCAACGTCAACACCATCGTCCCACCGCTGCTGCGTCAACGCGGATTCTCGCCGCTGCCAAGTCAACGTCAACAACACCGTCGCTGCTAACGTCGACGCCAGATCCGTCTCTTCGTGGGAATGAGCTGCAATTGCATTCTCTGCAAAAGGGAAGTGAACGCAGGCAAACCGCCTATGCATTCACAACAGGTAACGAGTGCGAATCACTGAAAGTGGTGCGAATAAAAAAAAAAACGAAAATTAAAAAACAAAAAAGAGCAAGTGCACACTTTCAGTTTTTGGCTCTCCCTCTTTTCACATTTTTTCACATAGGAATATTTTCTTATTGCATATATTTATATTTTAATATTCGCATACGTATATAAACATACACATGTACATAAGCATTTATGCATCTATGCATCTAGCATCTACATAAGTGAAAGAGGGATCGTGGGATTTGCGGTAGCGTTCTTAATTGAACATTAAGGTGCGACATTTTATATCTTGCAAACAAAAAATTTTTAAAATTTTAAACGAAATAAAGTTTTACGGTTCTTTGGAAAATTTTCTCGCTTAAAAAAAAAAAAAACATTTTCAAGAACGTTCAATTGTGCTATTGCTTATTTTGCATACTTCATAGGTTCGGCTTTCGTATACTTGGGAATCGATATCATTTTTTCTCGTTCTCGTAACCGATTCCAAATATATTTGTTGCCAACCTTTATTGCTATTGGTCTGGCTTTCGTATATTTCGGAATCGCTATACATATATTTTTCGTTTTCGTTATCGATCTCTAATATATCTGTTGCCAACCTGTATAGTTTTTTTTCCGGAAATTTAATTTAACAAGCAAAAATGAGCAAGCCAAAGCCAACTATCGCCAACCTCTCTCCGAGTAAGGAGTTGATCGACTTAAAATCATTAAAGCGTCAAAGGACGGTGGCGAAAAGTAGCATTTTGCGAATAAAAACGGGTCTTCTAGAAAAAACGATGTCATTAGATCCAATCGAATTGGAATGTCGTCTTGACATACTAAACTCACATAGTGAGAAATTGATGAAATGCCAATCTAAAATTGAAGAGATTGATGAAGACGACATGGCCCGAGGGGAGTTAGAGGACATAATTGTAGAAACAAAATCTATAATTAAAACAATTTTGGCCAAAAATAGAACATCTATTGCTGAAACATCGTTCGTAACGTCTCACAGCTCAAGGCTCCCAAAAATGAATTTGCCGAAATTCAAGGGAGAATATTCGGAATTTAAAAATTTCATGAGTTTGTTTGAGAGTTTGGTTCACAATGATCCAAACATCCCAGATATTGAAAAATTTAACCATCTGGTTAATTGTCTATCTGGGGAGGCTCTAGGCACGGTAAAAGCGTTTCAAATGTCGGATGAAAACTATCCGAAGGCGTTGGCAAGTCTCAAAAAGGTTTATGACAATAAATGTTTGATTTTTTTTAATACGATTTCAAAACTTTTTGAGCTGCCAACTATCTCTAAGCCATCAGCCTCTTCATTGCGCGCGATGATTGATGAAGTGTCGGCTGTATATGACTCATTGCTATCGCTGGGCGATGAGAAACAAATCACAAATGCGATAATTATTCACATAGTCATGACAAAAGTTGACTCTGTCACCCGATCAAAGTGGGAAGAACAGCTGGATTACGACAAGTTACCATTGTGGAAGGATTGTGAAGCTATCTTAAATAGACGGTACCAGCACCTATCAGCTGAAGGCGCATCATCTTCGAGGACGAGACCCATAGTGCCAGCCAGCGCGAACCACGTGAAGCAGCCTCACATGAATGGAACTAAATCCGCTTTAGTTGCAGCGAATACAAAGCAGCCAACATGCCAGCAGTGTAAATCGAAGGACCACTACTTAACAGCTTGCCCCACTTTTAAAACTCTCTCTGTTCAACAGAGATTTGAGTTTGTCAAATCAGTGCCCTTATGCATAAATTGTTTGCGTAAGGGACATACGGTATCCAAATGCAGAGCGGATCGATGTCGCGTGTGTAATCGGTCCCACCACACCTTACTGCACCAGTATCCTGTATCCTTCGCTGCTGAGCCTCATCCGCAACCAACAACAACTACACACGCAATGCATACAATAAGTGTGCCTGATCGGGTAATGTTGGCAACAGCAGTTATTCTGGTGAGATCAAGCTGTGGAGAGTACCTGCCCGCAAGAGCCTTGCTGGACTCGGGAAGTCAAGTCAACTTTATAACGGAGGATTTGGCCCAAAAACTGCGGATTCGACGCCAAAACAGGACTTTAAATATTATCGGGATTGGTAATTCAAGTACAAAAGTTGGGGCCAAATTAAGCGCATTTGTGAAATCGCGCGTAAATAATTATGAATTTTCGGCGGAATTCTGGATTATGCGATGTATTTCGGCTAATCATCCAGACCATACCATTAATATTAATGGTTGGAAAATTCCGCACAATATTAAATTGGCGGATCCAGAATTCCAAAAATCTCAAAAGATCGATATGTTATTAGGGGCGGAAACCTTTTTCGATTTATTAGCGGTTGGTCAAATTAAAAGTGGCCCTAATCAACCAACGCTACAGAAAACTCTTTTGGGATGGATTGTTTCTGGCAAATATGTCAGCAGTCTTAGTCCTCCTCCCGAAGTAAATAGCACATTATGCCAAACTGAAGAAGACTTAACGTCAATAGATTCAGTAGTCCAAAAATTCTGGGCTCTGGAGGAACTTCCTTCAGAAACAATTGGCAACAAATTCACACCTGAACAAAATGAATGTGAACAATTTTTCGTCAAAACAACTGAAGTATTACCTTCAGGAAGGCTTCAAGTCAGAATGCCCTTTAAAGCTGACCGTAAGTTACTCGGTCACTCCTATGAAATCGCAGTTCGGCGGTTTCAGGCCCTGGAGAGGAAAACATTGAAAGATCCAGAACTTCGTAGAATGTATCTGGACTTCATGAATGAGTATAAAGCGCTGGGTCACATGAGCCCAACAAAGAATAAGATCCCGAGTGAACCACACTATTTCATTCCGCATCAGTGTGTTTTGAGGCCCGAAAGCACAACAACAAAATTACGAGTTGTCTTTGATGCGTCGAGTCGTACTTCTTCTCAAATTTCATTAAATGAACTTTTGATGGTAGGTCCAACCATCCAAGAAGAATTATATTCAACTCTTCTTCGTTTTCGCTTACATAAGTATGCACTAACAGCGGACATTACTAAAATGTACCGTCAAATAATTATGCATGAAGAAGACAGAAATTGTCAGCTTATTGTGTGGAGAGAGCATCCTTCTGAGCAAATTCAAATTTTTCGTCTTAACACCGTAACATACGGCACTGCGCCTGCTCCATTTCTCGCAACACGGTGTTTACAAATGCTCAGTGATGCTAATACAACTAAATACCCACTCGGTTCATTGGCCATTAAAAGAGACTTTTATGTTGATGACTTATTAACAGGATCTGAAAATTTTGAGTCTCTAGATCTTATAAGAAGTGAAGTAATTAAAATATTAAACTCGGCCGGATTCACCTTGACAAAGTGGTTTTCGAACCACCCTAAATTTTTCGACAGTAATTATACTGAAAAGTCATTAAGCTTCAATGACAAAAACTCAACTAAAACACTAGGAATCCATTGGTTGCCGAAAGAGGATTTGTTTCGGTTTGTTTTGGATGCCAATTTTCATGATCTGCGAGCTACTAAACGAAACATACTATCAGTCTCTGCTCGCCTTTTCGATCCTCTTGGATTATTAGCCCCACTAGTTACCAAAGCAAAAATCTTATTGCAAGAGCTTTGGATCCAAAAACTAGATTGGGATGAGTCGATTCCATTGCGTCTTGATACTAGCTAGCAGAATTTCAAAGCCAACCTACTGCAGCTGTCATCAATTAGCATTCCTCGATACGTAAATCTAGAGTCGAGTGCTATCTGCCAAATACATGGCTTCTCCGACGCTTCAATAAGAGCGTACGGATGCTGCATATATATACGAAGCCAATCTGCTAGTGGTGTCAAATGTATGCTGCTTACTGCAAAATCTAGAGTGGCTCCGCTGAAGACCAAGTCTCTTCCGCGTCTCGAGCTCTCGGCAGCACATCTTCTTGCCAAATTATGGTCACGAATTGCGCCAATGTTGAATCGACAATTTGAAAAAATTATATTTTGGACAGACTCTGAAATCGTATTGCATTGGGTAAAAACGCATCCATCGTCATTACAAACCTTTGTTGCAAATAGAGTGTCTGAAATCCAAGAATGGACTGACAATATAAATTGGCGACATGTGCCAACAAAACAAAATCCTGCGGATCAAGTGTCTCGGGGTTGCAACGTGGATGAATTGAATAATTCAATATGGTTTTGCGGTCCACAGTTCCTCCTAGAAGACCCCGCTTTATGGCCAATTAACACTCACTTCCAGCTTTCCCCAGACGATGAAGCATTAGAGAAGAAGAAAAATACTTTCACACTAGCCATAAATGTGAAAGAGAATTCACTATTGAACCTTATCGAAAAATTCTCTTCTCATCAAAAATTGCTTCGTGTGGTTGCCTATCTATTACGGTGGATTAGACGACCAAAAATACCTACGGAGGGAAGGCACCTGACATCTGACGATTTACACTTGAGTTTTTTAAAAATTGTTCAGGTGATTCAACATTCGGAATTTGCGAATGAAATCCAAAAACTCACGAAAGGCACCACGCTACCCGCAAACTTGCAAAAACTGAATCCGTTTTTGTATGAGTACTCGGATATGTCGCTTTCATTCAAATTAATCCGAGTAGGAGGTCGCCTTTTAAATGCACCTCTCCCATACGATGCCAAATTCCCATTATTACTAAATAAGAATTCGCACTTCGTTATCAATTATTTACAGTTCCTGCACTTTCGAAATCACCACGCAGGGGCAAAAGCGTTGGTTGGGCTTCTTCGAGAACGCATATGGCTGATTAATGCAAGAGAAGCATGCAGTAGAACCGTAAGAAACTGTACACACTGCTTTCATTATAAGCCGAAGTTGCAAACCCAAATAATGGGAAATTTGCCAGTCGAAAGGCTTCGAGCGCTACGACCCTTTCTTATATGTGGCGTAGATTTTTGTGGTCCAATTTATACCACATTAAAAATACGCGGTCGACCACCCGTAAAATCCTATATCGCAGTTTTCGTTTGTTTCACGTCTAAAGCAGTACACTTAGAATTAGTCTCTGACTTATCAACTAATTCCTTTATTCTCGCCCTAAAAAGGTTCATTGGTCGCCGAGGGATGCCACAGACGATATACAGCGACAACGCAACGAACTTCGTCGGCGCCGATCGCAAGTTGCGCGAACTCAAAGAGGCGTTTCTGTCCCAGTCTCCAGAAGTACTGGAATTCGCCGCCGTAGAAGGGTTGAAATTCGCCTTTATACCACCGAGGGCGCCGCACTTCGGCGGGTTATGGGAGGCGGCAGTGAAGTCCGCCAAACACCTCGCCGTGCGCGCAATGGGCAACGTGCTGCTCACCGCCGAAGAGCTAGGAACACTGATAGCCGAAGTGGAGGCCATCCTCAACTCGCGGCCCCTCGCACTGTTAAGCCAGGATCCCAACGATGGCGAAGCATTGACTCCAGCACACCTATTAATAGGGTGCTCCCTCCGAGCCTTACCACCGGCAGAAGTGTCAACGGACCGAGTTCGCTATTGCGAGAGATGGCAACTTGTTTGCTGTCTCAAGCAACAGTTTTGGCGACAGTGGTCCAAAACGTACATTACCAGTCTTCAGCAGCGCAACAAATGGCTGCACCCGAAACGCAACCTGCAGCCCGGCGATCTCGTCCTCGTCCACGAAGACAACACGCCACCGCAGCAGTGGGCACTAGGACGAATCGCCGCAACCGTAGAAGGACGAGACGGAAAGGTGCGAGTGGCAGACGTGGCAACCAAGGCAGGCACCATTAAGCGCCCTATTCACAAGCTCGCCCTGCTGCCTGTCGAAGTTGAAGGATCATGATCCTGTCAAGGTGGCCGATGTTGCGTCATGCGACTTTATAAATCAAAAAATATATTTTAAGAACTTAATTTGTTAAAATAATTGTATGCATTATAAAATCTTTTACATTATGTAAAATACTTACGAATTTTGTAATATACAAGTATAACCATAATCTACTACTTAGGTACTAGAATAATCTATTACAATGAATTTAAGATGCTGAATTGAATTAGAACTATATACTTACCCCTTTTTTGTATACATACTTACCTCTAGTCTAAGCCGTTAGGTTAAGATTTAGGCTAACTAATGAACTGTTGGAATAAAGATTATCATTGTATTAAAGACTATAATCGCGAACGGACGTTCTTCTTTAACCGGGATTTTTTAAACCGAAATAGCACACGCAATTAGCTTTTAGTTGCGCATACTAGTGAGTCCAACGTGTAGAACTTCAACCTTAAAAAAGCTTAAGGTTTTTTCAATATTGTTAATTTACATAAATGGGTTGGAAATGAGCGAAGTCTTAAATATTATAAACTTATACAAGCATAAATCAAAATATCATTGCTCATATTAAACTCATTATTTTAATTGGTTGGCGGCTGTTGCAACACGGCGATCAATTTAGAGGCCAAATACTGGGACACGCTGAGGGCGGTGTAGCACGGCGCGTTGTCGTGATGAAGGATCCAGTTACGAGCGATATCTGGGCGCACCCTGTTGACTCTTTTTTGCAGTCTTTCGAGTATTTGGCAATAGTAGACTTGATTCACAGTTTTCCCCGGTGAAACGAATTCTTTGTGGACGATTCCACGGCTATCAAAAAAAGCAATAATCAACGTTTTCACCTTCGACTTGCTCATGCGAGCTTTTTTCGGTCGGGCGGCGCGCGGAGACAACCATTGTGAGCTTTGGCGTTTGGTTTCCGGGTCTAAGAGCACTATCACCATACACTCTTACAAGTTTAGCGTTCGTTTCCGAAGCTGTTTCGCCCGAGTTGCTCTTGATTTCGTTTTTCCATTTTCGTGACGAGTACTACAAACACACGCCTACTCAACTTGACGCAGCAGGCGAACTAAACAAGCTAGAGAGATGGTACATATATCAATGGAGAGGGGAGAGATACCGGAAAAAGAAAATGGTAATTTCAAGGTCACAGGTTTACCACAAGCGCGGTAATAAAATCGTTACTTAATTGTCAAACCTCGTACCCGACGGTATTTCGCAATTGATTATGTTATGATAAGAAATGCCACATACAGTTTTGGCAATGGCAATAGAAATTGATTTGACAGTTATTATGACATACATTTTATCCTGTCGAAATGCCCGTAACGAATAGAGTGTGCTTCCACGTACAATTTATTGTCTAAATTATCGACACAATTCCGATTTCTTTGGTGATCGGGTAAAAAAAAGCGCATTTACGAATAGGGGAGCTTTTCCAGAGGAGGAATATGCAAAAAAAATGTTCTAACACTTATATTTTTGAAAATATTCTCTATTAAAAATCCAAAATTTGTATTAATAACACATAGTATTTCACACTGTTTCACTAAATTTTTATAAATTTCTAACTTTGCATATTTAAATATACACAAAACTTTGAAATAAGTTGACATTTCACTTTTAGTTTCTTACATTTTAGGTAAATTTATTAATTTAAAAATCACTTAGCACACTCATTGTTCAGAAGGTTAGATTGTTTACAATTATGAGGCAAACGAGCATTGCCACATCTTAAACACGAAATATGTAGGATGTTTATTTGTATTTTCGCGTAATGCTTTTTTATATTAACTGTAATAAAAAAATACTTTCTAACATTTTTGAAGCTATAATTGAGTTGTGAACACTTTTTCCATATACACATATATATGTATGCATATCTATCATAATATTATAAAATTTAGGCACAATTCCGATTTCTTTGGCGCCGCGATTTGAAGGTACCGTTGGAAAGAGGAAGTCCTCCTGATTAAAAAACATATAGGGTTATAGGGTCCGCAAACGCTTAGTTTAGGAGATATTCGGCCTTAAATTTCAAAAATTCGCAAAATTGGACCATTTCAAGGAGCTATTTCACCACATTAAACACACTTTTTTCACATTTTTCACTTCAAATTAATTAAATTGCACTATAATCTTTTAAATAAATCTACATTTTACTCTTTTAGCAGGTTTTTTACCTAAAAAATCTTTATTTTAAAAATCACATTTTACACTTGTTTCAACCTCATTTGTTTACCAAAAATTACGACGAAATGCGGCGCTGCCATGTGATGATTAGGCAATTCGCTGAAATTCCTCTTTTTCGCAAAAATTCCTCTATTCATGCATATGGATATTTTCCTTTTTAAATTTATTAAGCTAAATGAGTACATATATACATGTATTAGTAATATTATATAATAATATTATATATACATATGTATAAGTAATATTATACAATAATATTACGTAATAAAGTGTACAGTACATGAGTACAGTACGAAATTTTGTTTCAATTTGAGTGCATGATAACCGAAAAATATAACCACTTCATACCCAAAACTCATATTTTAAATATAATAACATATATATTGTCACCTAAAATACAAACCAATGTATCATCAAAAATAAATGGAAATCGCTGACAGATATAATAACCAAAATTTACTATTTTATAACGAAAACTTAAATTTTGAGTGCATGATAACCATAAATTATAACCACTTTATACCAAAAAGTCAATATATTTTTTTTATTTTCAACGCAGAAAGGGGTACTACGCGAAAGTACTTCAGTCACCCCGGGGTATTCGCTCGGCCAGGGTTATTTTTTTAAAGCGCGGCCGAAGGCCGCCAACGCAAAAAGGAGTACTATGCGAAAGTACTTCAGTCACCCCGGGTATTCGCTCGGCCAGGGTTATTTTTTTAAAGCGCGGCCGAAGGCCGCCAACGCGGAAAGGAGTACTATGCGAAAGTATTTCAGTCACCCCGGGTATTCGCTCAGCAGTCACCCCGGGTATTCGCTCGGCCAGGGTTATTTTTTAAAGCGCGGCCGAAGGCCGCCAACGCAGAAAGGAGTACTATGCGAAAGTACTTCAGTCACCCCGGGTATTCGCTCGGCCAGAGTTATTTTTTTAAAGCACGGCCGAAGGCCGCCAACGCAGAAAGGAGTACTATGCAAAAGTACTTCAGTCACCCCGGGTATTCGCTCGGCCAGAGTTATTTTTTAAAGCGCGGCCGAAGGCCGCCAACGCAGAAAGGAGTACTATGCGAAAGTACTTCAGTCACCCCGGGTATTCGCTCGGCCAGGGTTATTTTTTAAAGCGCGGCCGAAGGCCGCCAACGCGGAAAGGAGTACTATGCGAAAGTACTTCAGTCACCCTGGGTATTCGCTCGGCCAGAGTTATTTTTTTAAAGCGCGGCCGAAGGCCGCCAACGCAGAAAGGAGTACTATGCAAAAGTACTTCAGTCACCCTGGGTATTCGCTCGGCCAGGGTTATTTTTTAAAGCGCGGCCGAAGGCCGCCAACGCAGAAAGGAGTACTATGCGAAAGTACTTCAGTCACCCCGGGTATTATGTATATAAAAATGTTATATTACAATCATAAATATATATGTATATTATAATGTTGTCACACGATTTTACTTATCTATGTTTATTAAATATAAATCACATATTCATATATGCATGTATATGGAAAAGTGTTCACATATTCAATTTTAGCTTGAAAAATCTTCTTTATAGTTTTTTTTATAGTTAATAAAGAAAAAAGAATCACTCGAAAGTAGAAACAAAGAAAACGCTGTGAAACGCTGAAAAATCCTTCACTTTTGGTTTTTAAGGTGTGGCAATGCTGGTTTTCCTTGTAAATATAAGCGCACTAAACTTTTCAGCCATAAATTTGACAAGTGATTTTTAAAATACTAAATTTAGTTGAAAAATTGCAAAATAATTGTGAAATGTAAGCTTATTTCAAAGCTTAGAGTGTATATTTAAATATACAGTGTAAAGAACGTGAAAAAATTTAGTGAAGCATAGAGAAATAACATGTTTTCTTAGTGCAAATTTTTGAATTTTTAAACGTGAATATTTCAAAAAATATTAGTGATTTTTATGTTATTTTTGGATATTCCTCCTCTGGAGAAGCTCCCCTATCCGTACATACCCCATTTATACGGAAATTCGGTTTTTTTACCCCTCCGCCAAAGTAATCGGAATCGTGCCAAAATTTATATCATGTCGGGGTGACTGAAGTATTTTCGCGTTGTGCTCCTTTCTGCATTGGCGACCTTCGGCCGCCTTTTAAAAAAATAAACCCTGGTCCAGCCAATACTCGGGGTGACTGAAATACTTTTACGTAGTACTCATTTAAAGTAAGAGGTGTGTTCAAAAAGTATCGAGAATCGTAACTGACAGTTTTCTCCGATTGCAGGGGCGTGGTGCATCATGAGTTCTTGCCACAGGGAAGAACGGTCAATAAGGACCGCAAATTATGCGCAATTTGCGCGAAGCAATCCGCCAGAAACGACCCGATTTGTGGAAGAAAAAAATTGGCTTTTGCACCACGATAACGCCCCTGCTCACACACATCGTTGCTTGTGCACGACTTTTTGGCCAAAAACAACACACTAATGATGCCGCAGCCACCGTATTCCCCATATCCGGCCCCCTGTGACTTTTTCTTGTTCCCTAAACTGAAGAGGCCCATGAAAGGACGACGTTACGCTTCTCTTGACGAGATAAAGACGGCATCTGAAGAAGATAAAAAAAAAAAAATGATTTTTTGAAGTGCTTCGAAGATTGGATAACGGTTGGCACAAGTGTAAAATATCTCATGAGGATTACTTTGAAGAGGACAAAATAGATATTCATGAATAAATAAATAATTTTTGAAAAAACACAAAATTCGCGATACTTTTTGAACACACCACGTATTTTATTACGTAATACATTGTTATTATTTAATATTACTTAGTTGATTATTATATTTAAATAAGAAAATATTACTTTATATTACCAAATATTTTAATTTGAATTATAATTTATAGACACTAGTTGTTATTAGAACTAAGATTGCTAAATAAAGAAAGAGGATTTATAGCGAAAAAGGGAATTTTCAGCTTATATTTGCTTATTATCATATGGCAGCGCTCCAATTCCTCATAATTGTTAGCACATAAAGTAATTTTTAAAATATAGATTTCTTGTCTATAAAACCTTCAAAAAGTGTAAATTAAGAATTTGTTTAAATATTTACAGTTGAAATAAATGATTTTGAAGTGAAAAATGTGCATAAAATGTGTAAAATGTAATGAAATTGCTTGTTGAAAAGTTCGAATTTAGGGAATTTTTGAACTTTGAAGTCGAATAGCTATCTATATCGAATATATAACCCTATACATTTTTTAATCAGGAAGACTTCCTCTTTCCAACGGTATTTTCAGTTGGCGGCGCCAAAGAAATCGGAATTGTGCCAAATATTCAATATGGCTGTGTGATAAACGATAGAAACATGAAAATATTTACAGATGAATGCGAATTTTTGACATTTTTACTAAACGTTAGAATATCGCCCATCTCTAGAGCTCTATTAAATTTCGTTTACTTATAAATGCAGTTTTCCTTTTTATTACCTAAGCATAAGCGAGATAGCGTATATGTAAATGATTATTATAACGAGAAAGCAAGAAATCCGGGTGACTGTCTCTCCGTGCTCCGTCCTTCCGACCGAAATTATCTACAACTTCGAAGTTATGACTGTCAACAGGGATTTGGAAGCCTAGTCGCGAGTGCGCAGACTGTTTGTTTGATGACATGAAATATTTCGTCTTGCCATCGTTCACCACCAGACGCATTTGCTTCGCTTCCTTATCCATTCTGAAGAAAGCTAAATTACCGACGCGGTTGTTGAGGCTAATGATATCAATATCATCGGCGTACGCCAGCAGCCGTGCACTCTTCTATAATTAGTTCTGCAGTTCGAATTAGTTTCTCCAGAAGGAGTTACCTTTTCTAAAACCTCGTTTGGAATCGAACGGCTCGGAGAGGTCCTTCCCAATCCTGACGGAATTTTTGGTATTGCTCAACATTAGTTTACATGGCCGTATTAGTTTTGCGGGGATACCAAATTCAGAGGCATGGTGAATATCTGGTCAGTTGTTGATTCTTCAGGCTAAAAGCCTCACTGATAAGATCCCATCAGTTTGCTGACGGCGGGCTTTAATCTTTCACAAAATATTCAAAAGTGTTTGAATAGCTCTGCTAGCTATAGGCGGGTAATTGCTATTTGAACTTCTTTATGGGGATTCGTGTTCTCCTGGCATTATACTTTCACTGCCATTCAGCAAGTTGGAGAAGCCGCAGCTCTCTTCTTCGCACTGGATGTATAAATTCCGTCACATTTCTTAATGGCTAGAACTGTGTCCGTCTTACCCTTAGCCAGAGTTTTTTCAGTTGTGCTACCTCTGTTATTGAAGAGACGTTTTCACAGAAATTCCTAAAATCCATATTGCGGAATCTCCTGTGATTCGACAATGAAGGTTCTGACGACACCCTCCACTGTGAGCTCAGTCCCGCCCGGCTACTCAGTGTGATTTCCAGCACTTCCTTCCTATTACTAGTGACGAATGTAGGTACGCACCCTACATTCTCATTACTTAGATTATTACTAATAATAAATTCAAGGAAAGACTCACCTTCTGAATTGCATCATACTCCAGGATCAGAGGCAGTCTGTTCTTTTGGCCATACTCCACTAGGCCCTGACAACCTTTGGAGGCGCAGTATGTGTGTCTCCTAGAGTCCATGTTAAGGCTCTTGACCTCTGCTTTGTTGACCTTGTGTTAGTAGGTTGCCCAGGATATCTGACAAGAACCTGCTCGCGATGACAGCGGCTGCTTACACCGCGGGATGGAGGTTCACCTGGGCAACCTCTATACCTGCGAGCACTATAGTATCGGTTCTGTGAGGAACTGGTCCTCATCTGCACCGTCCCTAGCGTTGCCATCCAAGTCTTGAAGTCCCTTTAGGAGTTCTTTCGTGGAGGGTAGCGCCCCTTCTTCAATGACTGGCTCCATCACCGGGACTTCCACTGTGGCTTCTGCAGTTGCAGCCTGCTCTCTGCAGGGATGAATAGCCTCCTCGTCAACCTGTATCTTTTCGTACGTACCTCTTTTCTCGGTAGCTCTCGGCTTGTAGGGCCTTATAACTACAGAGATGAACTGATGTGGGGAGGAGTCCGTCGTACAGTGCATGAGGGGACCTTCACAGCCCACAACCTGTGATCTCTCGTAGTCTGTTAGCAATTTTTCATCCTTGCAGTCAACCTGCAGCATCTCGCCTTTGAAAGACACTCTATGGAATGATACCGGGTTCTCCCAACCCTTGCACACCTCTTTCTGGAGAAGATCGTGCAGAGCGGTGAGCCTTTCTGCCCACAGAGTTTCTCCATGTGAGGCAGCACAGCCTTTTACGGCATCCGCATATCTGCGCTGTCACTCAGCTGCCCGAGAAGGATTAGGTGTGAAGAGTTGGCCTCCAGCTACCTGGGCATTGTTGCTTCTCTGCCTTTGGAAGTTTGGTGACTCCAGTGGCGTGATTTGGTTGCTCTTGCGTTTGACTGTCTGTGACGTCAGAGGAGCCGATGCTCCTCCAGTTCTATCCAGTTCCATCAATTGGTTTAGCGTTGACTGGTCCGCGGATCCAAATCCCGCTACTTCGTTTACTACTGGATGCGGTATTTCCACCCTTACGTACCTTTGGAGCCGGGGAGGCACTGTTGCCTCTGACCCTGTTCCTCGCAATCTTCTCGGCTTCCTCAGGAGTTTTTCTCTCCTGGAGGTGCCTTAGGTACCATTTTAACCTGGCACCACTCAACCCTCTTCATGAATTTCCCGATCGTTGTGCAAAGATACCTTCATTACCCGCCCTGGCGTTAAAGTCACCAATCACGATTTTGAAATCGTGGTGGAGCAGCTCTCACAGGTGCGCTCCAAGCGCTCATCGAAGGTATCTTGGAAAAACTTCGCTTGGATGCGAACTTATTAGACGGCGGTGATGTCAGCCTTTACTTTTACGAACACATCAACCAGCTGGGCGGCGGCACCTTCCCAATTAAGGAACCGGACATTCCAGGTGCACGCCCTTAAGTCGTTATCTTTAATGCGTTTGCCATGGTGGTCATCAAAAGGGAGCTTCTCTTCCGATGCTGTTGTTTCATTTTCATTTTTACACCCTAAGGTATTTCCCTGGCTTTGATCCATCCAAGTTGCAAGAGTATAAAATGTTTTCTTAGAAAAAATTGGTTTACGCCCTATAACTTGTAGACTGCTGGTCTTTAGGTTAAACGCACGTTTACTTGCATTGCAATTGTTTAATATTTGTTATTTTAATGATGATTGAAAAAAGTTGACATGCAAAAACATTGTGTACTCAATGATACTTTAAATATAATATACAAATGATTATAATCAAAATTAATTAATTAATTAATTATTCAAACTTAACAAAATTCTATTTTTCAAACATTTCATTAAAGCTACTCAAAAAAAAAATGAATTTTTTTTTTGTCATTAATCAGACAAACTTAGGCTTTTAAATTTTTCATAAGAAAAGTATATATTTTGAACTTAAATTTTTAGTTTGTGTTAATACTTGATTTATTATTAAAAACTTCATATGTCCGGTCCTTCATATAATGATACAGAGAATCAATGTAGGTTAAGGCAATCTCGCTCCAAGCAGATTTAATAGCTGCAGTTAATGTTTTCTTATCTTCGTATTGCTTCCTCCTTCGTATACCTTCCGTGTTAGCCAGCCACATATATATGGAGAATATGGTGGCCAAGTCATAACATTAACGTTTTGACTTGAATAAACTCGAGAGTTATGAATAGCAGCATTGTCTTGTTGAAAAATGCAAAGAACTGGTCCAAAGAGATCACTTAATTTTGGAAATGATGTATCCAACAGTGTTTTTCTCAATATTTCTTTATTTATTGGATCTGCTTGGCAAAACGTTACAATAAGTATTCAAATCTAAAATTTATTTAAAACTAAAGAACTAAAGAAGCTCAAAAATGTGGTTGAGCTTTTGGGTAGAACGTTATACCCAAGACACGCATGTAGTACGCAATGTAGTATAATATAGAACCTATATGTGTGTCATCAGTATTTCACATTTTTGTTCCAAAGCAAATAGAGTTCCGTACTACAATAGCATACTGCATACCATTGAAATTCAGTGGTGTTCTGCAATGTACTACGATGGATCGCATTGAACACACCCAAAGTTTTAAAGCTCATTCTGTCAAAATCATATGTTTTCGCTGCCAGCTGACAAAATAGAAAATAAATAAATTTATCAGTTGTGGCGGTAAGACAGAAAATATGGAGAAAGTCCAAAAAAAATATATTGGGAATGCTGTAATAGGAAATATAATTGAAGTGTGGGCACAATTTAATTCCCAACTGCGTGGAGTTCACAAAAATAGCCACATTTACTCGGCAATAGCACGCAACTTGTAAATGAACACGGTGTTTTCCTAGCGCCAGCCGAGCTGTGAAATCGAGTTAATAATTTAACAAAAAAGTACAGGTTTGTAAATAATAATACAATAATAATAAGTATGTGCTAATTTAAACATATCAGACAGGAACTTCCGTTGTGGCTGTGGCTGTGGGCCCAAGCGGAGGAGCTCCGTCTAATTGGGAATTCTACGACGACATACACAAAATAATTGGCAGCTATAAATCAAATTTTACACACGAACTGGCCGACGAAAGCATTGAAAATGGTTTGTTTGAAATAGCAATTATCTTATTTTAATATTACAATTTCAATGTATGTATTATACATCTTTTATTCCACAGTTTCGGATCCATTAGACACATCGATGGCGGCATCTTCATTGTCAAATGAAAGTGGACCTGAAGAAGCACCATCAACTTCGTCGGCTGCAATAAAGAGAAAGAGGAATAGTGATGAAGATTATCTCGAACTGGCTAAAAAAGAGCAAAAGATGATGGAAGCTTATTTCAATAAATCTTTGGAAAATGAGGAAAAGGCCTTCAAATTGATGGAGCAAACCAACGCCGTTCTTATGGCTATTGTAATATTCTGCGATTTCACGATTTATTATAATTTATATAAATAACTAACAATTCTAATATTATATTAATAACTATCGGCCTTCCCGTCCGGCACGGTCGGCGTCCAATAAATATCTAATATCAAATGTCATATTTACAGACACGTTACATCAACGCCTTCCTTGTTGCTAAATTATGAAAGCGTATTGTCACTTTCTTTAACAGGTACAGATCTCCACATTCCTTCCTTTTTCTCCAGACGTAGTTTGAGGTTCTCGCCTAGCTTCTGCTGATCCTCAGATGTTGAGGTAGTTCGGGAAAAAGACTGGGCATCGAGGAAAACTGGCGCTGCAGGACTCAAAGGGTTTGTGCTTACAATCTTTTTCAAATGACCAACATTCCTGGTGTATGTTTTACCACCAGCGGAAATCTGCACATTTCCTTCTCGCTTTACTACCTTTTACGTGGTAGTATCAAATGTGGGTGTCAACTTATGTGGAAATATTACATTCTTTAAAAGTACTGTATCTCCAACTTGGATGTCAACATCTCCCGCACTCCTGGCCCGCATATCCTTATCCTTCTCTTCTGACTCTGCCATTTCCCCCACAAGGTCCTGAATGCAGGGAATTTTGTCTCTTATAACTCTGTTAAACATTAGTTCTGTCGGTGGAGCGCCCGTGGTACCATGCGGAGTAACATTGTACATCAAAACGAACTTCTGAATTTCCTTCTTGTAGTTGTCGTTGTTTGCATGACCTATCTTTAGACGTTTCACTAGGGACCTGTTCATATTTTCTACTTCGCCGTTAGCCTGAGGCCAGTATGGGGGCGTAGTCATTAGCCGAATGCCGTTGGTACTGCAAAAACTTTTAAACTGAACGCTTACGAATTGCCTTCCATTGTCAGTCGTTAATGTCTCTGGAAATCCCAATCTTGAAAATATCTCTTCCATTTCATCAATAATGGTTTTAGATGTTATCGACTTAATTACTTTGAACTCCATATATCTGGAGTAGTAATCAATTAGTACCAATATATTATCCCCATTAGGTAAAGGACCCAAAATATCGGTAGATAAACATTTCCAGGGTCCATTCGGGAAAGGGTGCCTCTCCATCGGAGCTGGTTTTGGTGGCATTGACACTATAAGGCAATCTTGACAAGTCTTGACGTATTTTTCAGCATCTTTGTCCACACAAGGCCATCAAACTTTGGAACGTAATCTCCGTTTCATTGCACTTATTCCTGGATGTCCTTCATGTGTGAAGCCCAGAATTATTTCTCGCAACTTTCGTGGGATTACTAATTTAGTTCCCCGTAATAGGATATTACCAACTATAGACAGCTCCAAACGAAATGGATAATATGGGCTTGACATATTCGCTTTCCAGAAGTCCCGACTTAGACACGTCATTACATCTTGTATCTCTTCGTCTAATATAGACATCTCTGTAATCTGTGATATGGAGAGCGACTTCGGTATCAAAGTGGACACTACTCGAAAAAATATGCTGCTCTCCGGCCCAATCATATGGATCAGCGTTGTTTTCTTGGGCCTTGATAGCGAATCCGCAATATTTTCTTTCCCTGGTTTATATATCACTTGGAAACGATATGACTGTAACCTTAGCAACCATCTTTCGATCCTTGCTGGGGGTCGAGAGGTTGGCTTAAATATGGTTTCTAGTGGCTTGTGATCGGTTATTAGATCAAAATGTAGCCCTGCCAAATAATAATAAAATTTTTCCACAGCCCACACCAAGGCCAGACTTTCTTTTTCGGTTTGGGAATATCTCTTTTCCACCAGTGAGAGACTCTTACTGGCAAATGAAATGATCCGCGAAGTATTTGCCTTATCAAATTGCACTAATACGGCACCCAGGGCCACCGGACTAGCATCTGCAATTAAACACGTTTTGTCCTGCGGGTTAAAGTATGAGAGTTTCGATACCGCGGCAATTTTCGCCTTAATTCCTTGTAATGCGTCGTCCTGCTCTTTGCCCCAAACAAATTTCTCCTTGCTCGTCATTAGTTTCCTTAGAGGCTCAGTGCTGTCTGCCAAGTCAATTACAAACTTACCCACATTTGTAGCTAAACCAAGAAAACTACGTACTTCTTTATTTTTCGGGGCTCTGAATGCTGTGATCACTTTTACTTTTTCGGGATCAACTTCAATCCCTTCATCCGACAGGATGTGTCCCAAAAAATTTCAGCCTTTGAGTTCTTATTATGCATTTCTTTTCATTCAGTAAGACATTATTTGTTTTAAAAATTGTCTTAACCATTTTCAGTGCCTTATCATGTTCTTCAATGTTGCTTCCAAAAATGATTACGTCATCAATATAGTTCAATGCATTTTGACAAGGAGATATTAATTCCTCCATTAGCCTCTGAAACCTCTCTGGAGCCGAATTCACCCCAAACATTAAAAGTTATAACGAAACAAACCCCGGTGCGTAATAAATGTAGTAATTTCTTTGCTGGACTCAGCCAACTCCAACTGATGGTAGGCATTTTTTAAATCAAGTCGAGAGAAACACTTAGCTCCCCTTAGTTTGGTCATAAAGTTGTCAAAAATCGGTAGAGGGGAATTTTCTCTCTGTATCGCTTTATTTGCCCAGCGCATATCTATACATTTTCGAATATCGCCATCATCTTTAAAGGCAATCACCACCGGCGATATCCAGGCACTTAGGCCAGTTACTGGTTCGATAATGTCCAACTTTAAAGCCTCTTCCAGTTTCTAAGTTATTTTGCCCTCCAACGCCGTCGGCACACGTCTCATGGGTTGTTGCACGGGAACCACAGATTCGTTAATAGATAGCTTGACAGAAACATCTCGCCATTTGGCAAACGGTTCTGCTTCCTCAACTCTACGCACGTCCAAACCTACTCTTAAAACGTTGAGTTCGATAGCTGTGTCCCGTCCTAATAGAGATTGTTTACCATTTTCGATTACATAAAATGTAGTAATCAGTTCCGGATCGTTTTGTACCGAAATTGGAGTCTCAAAAACTTGTAATACCTTGAGTAGACGATCTGAAGCATATGCCCGAAAATGATTCGCTGATTCAGTACGTGAATTAAACATAACAGCCTTTTCCTCGCACAATCTTTGCCAATCTGAATGGCTGATCAGGTTCAATTTTGAGCCCGAGTCGATGATCATAGTAATTATGTAACCTCCTATTTTACACGGGATCTCCCCCTCTTGTGAAGACTCGTTCTCCACTCTGAATAACCCAGTTCCCTTCGAACCGTCGTGTCCATTTCCAATTTCGCTACTTATGGACTGTACCACCGTATCTCTTCGTCTCCAGCGTTTCCTATCCGGTTCATCTACTTTGAAATTGGGTTTCCGTAACCTTGTGCGGCATTTCCGATAAAAATGTCCAATTCTATCGCTTTTCCTGCATTTCATATGTCTGGCAGGACACTCCATACTATTTTCGCGATGGCCCTTTTTACCACATCTTCCACACTCGCTTTCTATACTTTGCTGTACAATTTTGTTTATGACGCTTGGATTACCTTGGGGTGTCATAGACTGCGTTTGTTTGTTGACTTGTTCATCAACACTACATGTTTTGATGACCTCATCCAAAGTTAGTTCGTTTTCAAGTAACCTTTTTTTTAAACCTAACGGTGCCCAGACTTCGATGATTTTATCTTTTAAACATATTTCTTCGATCTGTTCTTTGCTCTCGCCAAATGAACATTTTGCTATCTGGCGGCGTAATCTCATCAAAAACTCCGTAAAACATTCTCCTTCCAGTGGTGTTATAGAACGAAACAAGTGCCTCTCAAAAGCGGAATTCCGTTGTGGCGAAAAAGAGTTTTGTTATTAAAGGTGTAAACACATCGGTTTTCGCTTGCTCATCATATGGTACTAAAGCACCAGGAATGCTATATACCAATGCCTGGAGCTGGGATCCTCCCAAATGTAGGAGTTTATTTCTTTTCTTATATATAGAGGTTATCTCCTCTGCGTCAATATATATATAAAACGAACGCAACCACGCCTCCCATTCCGTACGCCATAACGCCTTGTCCATTGTCTGACATAGAAATGGTTTCAGTTCCGTCATTTTTATTTCTCGCTGAAACGATTACCATTAAACAACATTTTATTTTATTAAAAAAAAAATCATATAAATTAATTTCGACTACATTTGGAAAACTGTGTTTTCTTATCTTTCATTCATTGAGAAAAAACTCAACAGCTAAATTTTTCTCATGCCCTTGTTGTTACACATAAAGAAAACAAATGAATCACTTTACCCTTGTTCCCAACGTTATTAAATTTGGAATATAGTCTCTTAATACAATACCTAATTACATTTAGTCCCTTTCTGTATTTCATATGAAATATACAAATATACACATATTCTCAATCATTCATTTCGCTCTTACATTTGTCTCATTCCATTTGGAATAGACTCTTTACATATTTTTCTTTTCGTTTTTTTTTAACTATTTTCAATTTTCAAATTTTCCATTTTTTTTTTTTTTTTTGATATCTCGCTCCATTTGCAAATTTCAAATTCTTGTTTTTCCAATTTCTCAATTCATTTTAAACATTTTCATTTTCAATTTATTTCAATCTCATTCCATTTGGAATGAGTTCAGTTATTCAGGTAACGCTGAATAAAATTTTCTTCATACATTTCCCTACACACAAATTCAAACAAAATACCTGTATGAATCTGTGCGTGTGTGTGTGCGCCTAGCGTCACTATTCCCGTTTGAATTCAAAATCGTATACGGCCTTTCTGTTTTATGTAAAATACTTCCCAATTATCCTCGTCGCTAATGTAATATTCTGCGATTTCACGATTTATTATAATTTATATAAATAACTAACAATTCTAATATTATATTAATAACTATCGGCCTTCCCGTCCGGCACGGTCGGCGTCCAATAAATATCTAATATCAAATGTCATATTTACAGACACGTTACATCAACGCCTTCCTTGTTGCTAAATTATGAAAGCATATTGTCACTTTCTTTAACAGGTACAGATCTCCACAGCTATGTTAAATAAACATATGTAAATAAAAAAATATCAATTCTTTGTGAAAATTACAAATAATATTTACCGTGGATAAAATGTGTCATAATTGCCTGTCGAATTTCAATTCCGCAAACGATTTCTTGTCTGTCTATGTGTGCTCTATGAGGTTGCTTTCCGCTATTTCCAGCGTTTGCTTGTTGAATCCAATGCAGATTGACAGTGTCATTTCTATTGTTGCATATGCTATGAATAATGCAACAAGATTTTATAACAAGGTTAACATTTTTTAAATTAACTTCCAGACCTCGACCAATTTGTTTGAAGCGAGCCTTTAAGTGTCCGAAAGCATTTTCCACAACTCTTCGGCACGATTAAATGCGTCTGTTAAATATTTTTTCACTTTCTGGTTGATTAACAGAAAATGGAAATGGTTTCATAACGTATTTAGACAGTTTGAATGCTGAGTCTCCTATAAGGAGTAACGGCACCTCAATGCCTTCGATTGTTTTTGCATATTTTTTTTTTAAATTTCGTTATCGGAATGACCCTTTTTCAAAACTGACTGCTCAAATAATGTGGAGTCATTGCTTCGTCCTGGTGTACCAACATTGATATAAGTAAATCTGCATCTGTAGTCTACTGATGCAAATAAAACCGTCGAGTACCACCCTTTAAAGTTATAATAATCGCTGGCTTCGTTTTTTGGAGGCTTCATTTCAATGTGGCACCCATCTATTGCGCCATAACATTGCGGGAATCCTAAATGTTCAAAACCATAGACTATTTCATTCACTTTCACATCATTCGGCGGATATGCATCGAATACTTCATTCTTAAACACTCTGCATATTTCTTCGCAAACTTGTACCACTATTGCTCCTACTGTTGTGCGACCGATTCCAAAAAGACTACCAACTGTTCTATATTTTGCGGAAGAAGCTAACGTGTATAAAGCGACATCAATTCGTTTTTCAAGTGGTATGGCGTTACGCCAATAGGTATCCTTTTTGCGCACATTTTTTAATGCGTCCACTAAATAAAAAAACGTCTCCCTGCTCACTCGGAATGCATTTTTAAATTTTTCCTCGCTGAATAGCTGAACATCCCTTTCCCAGAATTGAGAATTTTCCACCTATTAGGTAAAAAATTCTTTATATGTTAAAAACTACCTGCTTAATATTTACCATTGACCAGCAAGTTCGATATCTTTTTAAAATTCTTTTTTCTAACGCAAGCCTGATATATGTTTTGCTTGATTTGAAAGCCCTAAGAGCTAATGTAAAATATTCATTTTTTGTTCTCCGATAATACAATATTTTTTGGTAGTTTGCGGTTATCACTTTGGTAACGTCCATTTTCATTTTATATATTTAAAAAAATTTACGTCAGCTGTTGAATGTACTATGCTGGTGTATGGTTTCATGAGCTTTCATTGTAGTACAAATAGTAGTACGGAAAGCACATGTCTGTCTAGGGTATTACTCTCTAGTAGGCTGGGTAGGCTTCTTTTTAAACGTGTTTGATTGCAGTAATTTGCCAAGGCATTAGCCAATGGGTTTGGATGTTCGCGAAGTTTAGAAATATATCTCATGCTGCTGTCCTCTATCTCCTTCTTTACTATAAGAATATGAAGATCTTTATGAATGTTTTCATTATGCATTTACCATGGTGTACCCGTGATTGTTCTAAGCATTTTATATTGGAACCTTTGCGTTATATCAATGTTGGTTGTACAGGTCCAACCCCACAGGTGAACGCCATACGTCCAAATCGACTTTATGACCGCATTATATAAAAGCACTTTGTTGTCTAGGCTGAGTTCGGAGTTTTTATTTAATAGCCAATTTAAATTTGCAGCTCTTATCTTCATGCAAGTTATTTTACTCGCTATGTGTTTTCTCCATGTAAGTCTTCTATCTAGGTGAATCCCAGGATAAGTTACTTTATTCGCTTGGGGTACTAGAACATTGTTTATTTTAGCTATCTGACACGTTTCTGGTCTTAGCGAGAAAGTAACATGCATGCATTTTTGCTCATTTATTTATACGCCAGTTGGCTAGCCATTAAGTTAAGTGCTGATCTAATACTCTTGATGTTCTGATGGGGCATTTGTTACAGCTTACTACAGCTGTGTACAGCACGCTACCCTGTATTACTCGTTCTTCTGATATGAAGTCTGCTACTTTAACTGTAAATTTCCTGTTTCTTAAATATGATTCCAATGTTGTAGGCAATTCGTAAGGTAAAACGTTGTTGATTATCCGTAAGGCCTTCATGCCAGACCTTCTCGAATGCCTGAACTACATCTAGAAAAATAGCTGACTATATCTCTGTGCTCGGATGCTTTCCTGATTTCGTTGGTTTACTTGTTCTACTGTGCTATGTTTAGCACGAAAACTGAATTGGTGCGTTGGTATTATGTTATTTTCGTTAGGAAAGGAGTAATCTTTGACAGTAACACTTTTTCAAATATTTTAGAAATACTGGGTAAGATTCTTATTGGTCTGTAGGAAGACGGCTGTGTTAAGTCTTTCCCAGGTTTATTTATCATGATGACCTGCGACTATTGTTGGATAGTATCCGAAACCAAAATATGCATTAACGAGCAAGGAGAGCAGCGTTATAGCTTTTGGTCAATTAGCATTTTTGGAGTAATATTATCTTGTCCTTATGATTTTTTCGGATTTAACTCTTGTATGATTCTAGTCACTTTAGAAGTAGAAGTCCTAAAAGACACAAGCGACTCATTAGCGGTATTGGGCCAAGTTGGCAACTTAAAGTTGTTCTTTGGTTGAAATAATTTTTCTAAGTGATTTGCAAGCCAATTTTCAAACCAAGTTCTCTGCACTTCGAATGCTCTCTCTGCTGCCTACTCCACTCTCACTGCTGCGACTGTTGTTAGTACAAATGCTTCTACAAGCGCTTCTCCGTCTTAAGTTGCTGTTTCTGCTGATAATGTGAGTGTGAATTATCTCGCTCCCGCTATACCGAAAGAATTCTCTGCAGCTTCAACTACTGCTATATCCATTCTCAACTATGGATTATCTCGCTCCCGCTATACCGAAAGCAATCTCTGCCGCTCCATCTGCTGCTTGCTCCACTATCTCTGCTGCTGCTGATAATGCTACAAATAAAGCTCCGTCCAACGTTGTTGTTTCAGTTTCTTCTGGTAATGTCAGCGTGGATTACTGTGCTCTTGCGATTCGACCTGCTGCTGCTCCCAATGCTGTTAATATGTCAATACATATGCTGACGCTGTTGCTACGAATATCAACACTCACTCGAAAGCCAAAAACAACAACAGTTCAACAGTAGCTGCTAAACCAGATCGCCACTCTGTCTCTATTAATGCTGCTCAATCAGTTGCCGTTGATGATTCTGTTAATTTGAACTCTTCTACTTCAATTAATGCTAATGGAAATTTGTTAAAAGTTAGCGCTAGGAACAAAAAATCCCCAGCTGCTTCAACTGTTGTTGGTGTTAATGCCAATTGTGATCTCGATGTCGTCATACCCAAGAAATGGATTCACTTGTCTGCCTTTAAGAACTCAGTCACTAAAGAAGATATTATATTTTTTGTTGTTAAACATGCTAATTTTGATTGAGTACATCTTTTATGTTATAAATTAATTAAGAAAGATACTGATATTAATAATCTTAAGAGGATAAACTTTAAGTTACTTAGGTGTGTCCTCCTCTTCTTTTAATGCCGTTTTTTCCTCTTCAGTGTGCCCTTCTGCCATTAAGTTGCGTCCCTTTAAGTTTTTTCCCCAGGAAGGGGAAAACAACGCTGCAGATTAGTTGATGCGCCTGTTAATCACGACTTTATTCACGCATTTTCTGCACCTTCCTCTAATAGCTCCTGTCTTAAGGTGTACTACCAAAATGTATCGGGTATTAGATGTAAATCAAATATTATTCGCAACTTTTCTTCACATTTGGCTTTCAATATTATCGTTATTGTTGAGACTTGGCTGAGTTCTAGTTACTATAATAGCGAATATTTTGACTCAAATCTCTATTATGTCTTCCGTAAGGACAGAGATCACGAAAAAACTAGCTGTCTAAGAAGAGGTGGTGTTCTCTTAGCAATTCATCGCAAACACCGTCGTTTAACTATGTTTGATAATGATGATTCTATTCTGGACCAGTCTCATACATTCCTCCTAATAGTCTTCTATTTATTTATTAAATGAAAAATAATAATACAATTATTATCTTACAGAGTAAGAAGCACTAGCTGCCAGGGCTTACCGCTTACTGCTCTAATAAAACTATATTGTCTTAGAATATTAATATATTAGCCAGTAAAAGATAAATATGAGATCAACATTACTGTCAGTACAATTATTAAAACAAGAAATGTGCTGTCGTGGGACACCAGGTAGGAACGAAGTTCCTTCGGATAATGTAGAATCGATACAATTTGCAAAAAAAATTGTGCTTAATTTTATTTTATGTAGGTTGTCCTGATCTTTTTCTCAAATTTCGCTGATTAGTTTTTATTTAAGTACAGATAAGTATTAAGAAAATTTAGTATTTTAAGAAATAATGAATTACGTAAAATAAAAAAATAATACAAATTATATATAAATAAAAATTGGTAAATATTTTTTTGTTTTAAATTATCAATTGTTATTACAAATGATATAATAGAGCTATTTTATGCTTTTATTTGTAAAATAACGTCAAGTTTGTTAGAGCTGTGAATAATTTTACATTTTACATATTAGTGGCATCACCACTCTACCTCCTCTTTCTATCTTCCATTCTACTGTCAACTCTACTGTCGTCCTACTGCCGTTGGCAAATATAGGAAATATTCAAGTTAGTGGGAACGACAACTGTCGGCTTGCAGTCGTGTAGTCGTGCAGCTGTCAAAATAACAGTGTCCATAAGAACGTCTGTATTTTAATATTTGACAGATGTAGTTTGCAGTCTGTCGCGCTCTATGTGTTCCGCACTTCACTCAAAACTAATTTGCATACACAATAATGTTACAGATTTTCATGCCTAATTATTTTGCAAAACCTAAAGGTAGGCTATAACTAACGATCTTACAGTCTTTTTCTTACCGGTTATTTCCTCAAAGCCTGCGCCAAAAAATATGCAACAATTCAACTCCCCATAAACGTATTTAGTGCAAGCACAATTCTCAAGTGGTGAACACAATGACTGCGACAGCATGGCCGGCATGTACTCAAGACAACACAGCTGTCCATTTTGCATATACACAATATCGTTGTGGCCATACTAATACCTTTCACTTTAATGAAATTTTAATATTTTGTTCAAAGTGAAATTTTTTTTATGCAAAAAATAAGTAAAAATTGGTAAATATTTTTTTGTTTTAAATTATCAATTGTTATTACAAATGATATAATAGAGCTATTTTATGCTTTTATTTGTAAAATAACGTAAAGTTTGTTAGACCTGTGAATAATTTTACATTTTACATATTAGTGGCATCACCACTCTACCTCCTCTTTCTATCTTCCATTCTTCTGTCAACTCTACTGTCGTCCTACTGCCGTTGGCAAATATAGGAAATATTCAAGTTAGCGGGAACGACAACTGTCGGCCTGCAGTCGTGTAGTCGTGCGTATTTTAATATTTGACAGATGTAGTTTGCAGTCTGTCGCGCTCTATGTGTTCCGCACTTCACTCAAAACTAATTTGCATACACAATAATGTTACAGATTTTCATGCCTAATTATTTTGCAAGACCTAAAAGTAGGCTATAACTAGCGACTTATTTCCTCAAAGCCTGCGCCAAAAAATATGCAACAATTCAACTCCCCATAAACGTATTTAGTGCAGCATGGTCGTCATGTACACAAGACAACACAGCTGTCCATTTTACATGTACACAATATCGTTGTGGCCATACTAATTCCTTTCACTTCAATGAAATTTTAATATTTTGTTCAAAGCGAAATTTTTTATGCAAAAAATGAGAAAAAATTGGTAAATATTTTTTTGTTTTAAATTATCAATTGTTATTACAAATGATATAATAGAGCTATAATAGAGCAAGACCTAAAAGTAGGCTATAACTAGCGATCTTACGGGTTATTTCTTACGGATATTTCTTACGGGTTATTTCTTACGGTTTTTACTATCACTTTTTTTCAGTTAGCTCCCGCAGCAAAATCCCTTCTTCTGCAAGCCTGCCGTAAGGAACTTCGTTCCAATAATTGATGTTAGTAAAGGAAGTTATTTGGATGTAAGATAACTTAGAATTAGAGAATTAGATTGACTTTCTAAGGCCAGTTTTGGACAAAAATTCGGCTACCTTGTAGATGTTTTCCTCAGAAAAAACCTTGAGCGTATTTGAAACGGGTTGGTCATCAGATAGTGCGTTTCTAGTTGCACTAAACTTAGTGCATTCATCGAGAAGATGTTTAACTGTAAGCGATGGATGAGTGCAGAATTCGCAGCGTGGCCTATTTGTACCGTTTAGTAGATACGAGTGCGTGGCCATAGTATGCCCAATCCGAAGTCGAGTAAAGGCGATAATGTCGTTTGTTCGGCAGGTGGACGGAATATGCGGCTGCATGCCAGTTGTATTGAAGTTCGAGTAATAGTTTTACACACTGTTCCAAGAATTTGTTTTCTGTTCTTTAAGGAAGTTATTGACGAGTAGGAAGACATCCTTCCTCACCATATAATTGAAGGTAAATAATGGCTCCATTGCTACGGATTTTGCTTTCAGATCCGCTAATTCGTTGCCAATAATTCCAGCGTGCCCAGGAATCCACATAATTTTGATTTCTTTGCCTTTTTGTATAAGTTTGGTGCGTACGAGTATTTCAGAAATTTGGGGTGCCTTGTTAGTAATATTCATGATACTAGCAATAGTTGACATACTGTCTGTGCATATTATCGTCTTGTCGTTAGATTCTGAGGTTGCTAGTATTGCGTTGTATATAGCAAACGCCTCTGCCGTATACACTGATCCATAATTTGGTAGGTGCCCTGCTATTACTGTTTTCCCGTCGGCTTGGACCACAGCGAATGACGTGTGGTCCTTCGACTTTGACCCATCGGTGTAGTACATTTTCCATTCGTGCCGAAAAGGAGCTCTGTATTCTTCAAAAAGGCGCTGGAATACTGTTGGGCTTGTGATTGACTTGGCGTGATTTGTTAAACCGAGAAGAAAAGATGAGTAGCTTAAGTCCCAAAGTAGTGAACTGACGGGAGGCAGAAAAGTTGGTTTCGAGCCTATTCCTAAGACTTTAGCGTATGCCAGCACTTTTTGCAATGTTGGCGTGCGTCTTAGTGTTTTATTAGCGGCCCATATCGTTGTGATAGTGTCATACATAATACTATTTCTACAGAGAAAGATCTTTGGGATAACCCTCATAGTGTTATATTCAATTCTTTCTTGTAAGGTAGGCATTCCAGCTTCGGCTAAGATGCATTGAATCGGGGATGTTGGAAAGGCACGTATACTCCTTCGAACGGCTGCATGATATGTTGAAGAGATCAGTTTTATATTACTCTTTGCACTATTTCTGTATATTGGTAAGCCATAGTCAATCTTCGACAATATTATAGCCTTAGTAACATTAATTAAAGTGTTTGGATGGATAAGGCAATGTTTAGAAGATAGATATTTAATAATATTTAACCTGACAGCTAGGCTTTTTTTAACCTAAGACAGTGCTCTTTAAAAGTTAAACGTTTGTCGAAAGTAATTCCAAGGAAACATAAGCTAGAAACATTTGATATAATAATATTATTATGGACTAAGTTTAAATCCGTACATTTATGCTTGCGGCAAATATGAAAATATTTGCACTTATTAAGCGACAGAGTCGCTCCAGAACAATTTGACCAGATAGAGATATCGGTTAGTATTTTTAGAAATTTATTTTTAACAGTGTTTAGATTACTTATTTTTGAATAGATTAAAACGTCATCTGCATAAATAATGTGGGATATGTTCTTATGACTGCTAATTATGTGGCTTAATTCATTAAAGGCGATAGCAAATAGCATTACGGAAAGGGGGGATCCTTGTGGGATTTTATTTTGTTGGTTATGTAAACTGGAAAAAACATTATTTACTTTTACTTTGAATTTACGGTTAGTGAGAAAAGACTTGATAAAATTTTATGTTTTATTACCAAATTTCCATTTTTCTAATTGTCGTAGAACTATGTGAGCTCCGACATGATCAAAAGCCTTTTCAAAATCTAGACTAAGCGTAGAAATATGATTGCGGGAAGACAAACCATATGTGACAAAACTTTCGAAAAGGAGCGCGTCGGAAGTGCCTTTCCCCTCTTTGAAAGCGAACTGATGGGGACTTATTAAACTATGATTGGAAGTATACCACATAATTCGTTTTGAAACGATTTTTTCTATTAACTTACTCATGCAACATATAAGTGAAATAGGTCTATAATTTACAACTTCTGAGAACGGGTTAGTAGACTTTGAAACAGGAACAATTTTAGCAATTTTCCAGTTTTGTGGATAAATTCCGCTTGTTAAAATTTGATTGTACAGATTGATTAATCGTAATTTAAGCGGTAGAGGTAAATTTTTTATCATATCGTATGAAATTCTTTCTGCGCCAAGAGTTTTCCCTGACAGATAAGATATTGTGCTTTCGAATTCTAGATAAGTGATCTCTGATTCTATTATTTTAGCTGATGAGTTAAGCTGGCTGTAGCTGCGACCCAGAGTTTCATATTTTATATCTATATAAGCGGAACTAAAGTTCCCGTCGCTAGAATATGTAGGCCAAGTGGAGGCAAACTGTTCAGCTATCGCCTTGGGATCGAATATTGGGCCAGTTGGGCTATTAACAAAATTTATATTGACTTGGGAAGGTGAGCCAGTTAGCATTTTAATGTACGACCAAATCTTTTTAGGATTAGAACTGGGATTTATTTCTGTGGTAAGTTTTTCGAAGCACAATTTTTACGAAAAATAGCATTTGCTTTCTTGTATAAAATCAGGTGCTGTTTTAAATTTCTTAAGCCCTCCAACTCTTTTGACCAGTATGGAACTACTTTCTTATGAGGTTTAGAAACAGTTTGTGGGATTGAAACGTGTAGACCTTAATATTTTGGTGATATTAGCCGCCTCTTTATTGACATTTTTAGATACTGGGATTTGATCGCAGAACAGAATTGCCTTTTGCGTGTATTTAGACCAGTCTGCTTTATCTGTCAGGAACTTTGGTTTAGGAAAGGCCTTTGCAAAGGATGAAGTTGCAATTTCAGTTACTAATGGGTAGTGGTCACTACCACATAAACTATCAAGAGTTCGGCTATTCCCTTTTGGAGCTATATTGGTAGAGCAAATAGATAGGTCGACGTGCGTAAAAGAATTATGAGTTGAAAAATGAGTCGAGGCACCATCGTTCAATACGGTAAAATTCTCTGTAAGAACTAAGTTTTCCAGAATTAATCCTCTTTGGTTGGTATGGGGGGAGCCCCATAATGGGGACCACGAATTCATATATCCAACCAGGATTACGGGCTTGGGTACTGAGGAGAGAATTTGCCGAAGCTCAACAAGCGTGAAATTTTGTTGTGGGGGAATATACAAGCAAATAATCGTAAATTTGAATTCTATGCATATTTGAGTGGCTAAAAAAGCTATATTTGAATGAATTTCGAGACATTTAAGTGGAATGTCTTTTCTTACTAAAACAGCAATACCTTGTTTGTTTGTTAAATTCTGAGGAAAATTTAAGAAGTAGCTAACATACTTATTTGGTACAAAAGCGTCTTTATTTACAGCAAGATGAGTTTCTTGTAAGCCAGTGAAGTGTGGGGAGATTTCTTTAATGAGAATTTCAAGTTCAGTGTAGTTGTTGTAGAAGCCTTTTATGTTCCATTGAAGTATATTGAACATATATGTAGCAAATAGGACAAAGAGGAATGTGTTAAATTTCTTTATCGTCGAAAGTTGGCATAATCTGATCATGGTCTGGGTGACTGTATTGTTGAGTAATTGATGGGTTGGTTTGTGAGTTGTTGCTAAAAGCATTTGAAGTGTGGTGAGATTGTAATTCGCTGATAAAAGAATGAGCGAAGTTAGTTGCTTGAGGTGTGGAATCAATAGCAAAGCTGTTAGGCCTGCTGTGTGAGGAAGAATTGAGAGAAGCAAAAGGGAGAGATTGAGAGTTTATTGTGTTACTTTTTTCTAGGACATAATTTAGTTGTAGAGCGTAAGAAGAGGTTGATGAAGTGTTTAAGTCGTTGTTGGCGTTTGGAGTAAGATATGTTTGAGCAGTTTTGTTGCTCTTTACAGTGTCAGTGTGAGAGACTTCAGAAGAAGTTTTATTGGATTCGGAAGGTATATGAATGGAATGTGCTGTAGGAAGTTTTGAGTTGCTGTGTTTCTTTGATTCGTTTTGTTTTTCTTTTTCTGCAAAAGTAGTGTTTGGAAGGCTGAGCACTTGTGCTTTATGTACTTTAATGTACGCATCGTACATTTGTTCTCAGTTTTAATTTTTAGAATTTCTTTTGTTTGGATGTACTTTGGACAAGTATTTGAATATGATGGGTGCTCATCAGCGCAATTAGCACATAAGGTGCGCAAACATTGTACTGAGCCGTGAGGAGGGAAATTACAAGTTTCACACGCAGGTTTGTCCTTACATCTTTTAATGGTATGCCCTAAGAGTTGACAAGATTTACATCTCATTGGATTTGGAACATATGGTCTTACACGGGCTGAGCGGCACGAAATCTCCACTTTACTAGGTAATTCATATAAATCGAAAGTAAGAAGGGTAACTCCGGTGTGAACTAAGGTATTGTCCACCTTTTTTTGAATTTATACACTCTTACTACACCTTGCACTTTCATGTTTTCAATAATTTCTTCTTCAGGGACATTATTGAGACATGGTGCAAATATTGTACCTTTGGAAAAGTTAAGATTGTCTTGATAGGTTACTATCACTTCACAAATTCCATTCAAACGCTTTGTATTTAAAAACTTTTGTGCAATTGTTGGATGTTTTACTAGCAACAACAAATTATCATCCCGTAGTTCAGAGATGGAAATTATTTCTTTCTTTATAGCTTCCAATGCTTTATGTACTGCAAAACACGAGAATTTCGATATTGGTTTCGTTGAATCACTTGCTGAAATAGTAAGGAATTTTGGATTGTTCTGTTTTGTGTTAGGTAGTTCGGGAAAAACTAGGGGTTTATATATTGTTTTTTTACGTTGGGCTTGGGGACAATCCGCTAATAAAGCGAACCTATTGTCCGCCAAATTTGGTGGCCAGGGGGCCATTGGAGATAATTAAAGCACAGACACTTATAGTGAAGTTAACACGTGTGTTGTTATAACTTAGAAATTACGCGCACAAGAATAATGCCTAGCGGAAAGCAGAAAATTGATGAGCACCACAGAGAAAAAATAGCCTGAAAATACGTCCACTCACGATGAGTATCAGTCGGAGACTGTGAATAGTCTTCTAGAAATGTATAAGTTGCATGCAAATAATATTTCCTCACTGTATTAAATAATGTGAAAGGGAATAATATTTGTGTTTTGCGTGACTTTAATCTAAGCAATATCGTCTGATCTGGTTGTTCCCATAGTCCTGCTCTCATTTCCTTCAATTTTTCGTCTTTTCAGGAGTTATTTCTCATTGATAGCTTGCTTAGTCTAAATCTGATTCAAATGAATTATTCTTTCTCAGTGATAATTTAAAATTTAGGTTTCTTGATGAGTTCTCTTCAATTACTCCAGCCACCATTCATCACTCTCCGCTGGCGTTTGAGGTGGATACTTATCTTTTCGCTCCTGTTAAACCTACTGATGGGCTTGGTCTTAATTTTGCATTTTGTGATTTTGAGCGACTCAACAATCTGCTCATTGAGATTAAATGGGATGATTTACTTTCGGTACTAGATAGTTTCTCCATTTTTAAGAAATCAATTCAAGAATTTTGTCATTACATCCCGCTTAAACGTATACAACTATATAAGTTTCCTTGGTACACTAAGGACCTCAAACGTTTAAAGTATCTTAGAAATAAATACTTACTACAGAAAATTCTCTTCAACTAAATCTCATTTGTCCTTTGTTCACTACACACTACACAAAACTATTTAATGATTTGGATAAGTTTCTCTATAAAATGTTTATTAACAGTACGGAGCCTAACATTAAGTCGGATTCCTAAGTTCTTTTGGAACTTTGTAAAATTTAGAAGAGCGTGTTCTTTTGGAAATTTTGTAAAATCTAGAAGAGCGTGTTCGGTTGTTTTTGTTGTTATTTTAACAGTTAACTAATACCCGTTAGGATGGTAAGGGTTATTTGCCTTGTCGTCGACGTCATCTAACGGGAGGCCCAAGAAACGTGCTGTTTCGACGGGGTCGGACCAAAGGTAGTAGGGTGTTAGATGAGTGGGGTTTGTAGGGCATGCAAAGAGGTGGTCAGTATCATGCGGAGACTCGTTGCATGCAGGACATACATTGGGTATATTCCCACGACAGCCGGTTCTACGCACCGGAATTGACTCGGATTTCATCCGACCAAGGGCTGTTTTTTCGACGATCTAACCCCGATTGGATCGGTGAGTACTAATTTGTGAGCGTGTTCGGTCATTCCTTCTGCTTTTCGCTGGGATGATAATTCAGCATGCACTCCTGACGAAATTTTCAACATGTTTGCTGCATTTTTCAAATCGAATTATGTACACGATGATCCTGGTACTAATTCCACTTTTTCAGCTAATAATTCCCCATCCATAAATTTTGGGACACTGTGTCTTTCACGGGATGATATTGCCAAGGCTATTTGTGATATTAAGTCTTCTTCCAAATTGGATCTGGATGGGCCTCCGCCTGTACTTATAAAAACTTGTACTGCCTTGGTATATCCTCTCATGCTCATCTTCAATAAGTCTCTCTTCTCTGGGAATTTTATTTCAGACTGGAAATTGACATGCATTACCCCTATTCTTGAATTTGGTAGAAAGGAGGTAGTCTCCAATTACAGATTTATTTCTAAACTTCCAACTATTTCGAACATTTTTGAGTGCTTTGTTAAAAATAAATCATTTTCATAATTAACGTCAATCAGCATGGGTTTGTCTCTGGGCGCTCCACTGTGTCAAAATTAGCGGTTTTTAGCGATTATTGCAGGTCTGCATTCTCCGCTGGATTTCAGGTAGATTGTGTCTACACAGATTTTTCTAAAGCCTTTGATAAAGTTTCACACAATATTCTAATTAAAAATTTAACATCCTAAGGATTTTACTCTTCTTGCAGTGGATTAAATCATATGTGCACAATAGAAGATGTGTTGTCAGTGTCGATGGAGTGTCATCTGATTCATTCATTGCGTCTTCGGGAGTGCCACAAGGAAGCGTCTTGGGTCCGCATTTCTTCGTGCTGTCTATCAATGACATTTCCTGTTGCTTCTCTTTCGCTAACTTTTTGTTATACGCAGATGACTTAAAAATGTTCGCAATAATCAAAAACTCACAAGATGTATTCAAACTTCAATGTGATATTGATACTTTTTATGATTGGTGCCTGCAATCGAAGCTTTTTCTGAATCTAGATAAATATTCTCAGATCTCTTATGGTAGGGGACGTAGCATCTTACCTTCAAGTTACAATATTTCTAATTGCCGCCTAATAAGCGTTACTGAAATCAAAGATCTTGGGGCAATCTTTGACAACAGATTTTCTTTCAGTAATCACATCAACTATATCACTTCTAAATAATTGTAATTTAACTATTTTAGAATTAAAATTTGAATCCAAATTCTACCGATCTATCTATATTTTTTACTGCAGCAAAATCTATTAAGTCGTATTTTTTTTCTGTCACTCGGCCAGTATGTCGGCTTACCAGGAGATATTATATCCAGCTTATTATACTTATTCCTAATAGTCCCAGTACGTGTGTTTTGCATTGCAATGTCCACCTGCTGGAACCTAGTGTTCCAAAAAAGTCTTTCAATCCGCAATCCGCAATCTGTAATTTTAAATTTTAAACATACATGGGCGTTTTGACTCATATGAGCAGTTACTCTCAGCACACGTATTCTTACGCTCTTATTTCAGTCACTATTGAGAGCGAAAAAAACAGTTTTGCACTGTGGGATAATGAATTGATTTTCCTGCCAGTTGCGCTGCAGACAGCAACGAGATAACATAGGTAGTCGGTATGTTGATGTTTTTTTATGCCCTAGTATATTTTTGCCCCATTTGAAATGTATAACATAAATAAAATGTTATAATTTCAGATACCTTTGGTGGGGTAAATTTGGAGTTGACTACTTTTACTAGCAAACTAGTTAGCGGAAATTTTAAGATAAAGTTGAAATTGTGAAGTTCTCGAGAAATCATGCTTAAAAATAAGGCTTGCCTCGGCGTCGAAAAACACCTTCACTTTGAAATATATTCACTTACATAAAACTTTTCGTCAAAACGGGGTTGTTTCTGGGCGCCCCAAAAAATTAAATTTTTTATTTTAATTATTTTGAATGCCTACATTAATTCTATACTTTTGTGATAGTTTCTTATTAAAATTGCATTCGTTAAATTTCTAAATCGGAAATCATAAAGTAATATTTGTCATTCATTTTGAACAAACACAAATAGGTACGCGCATAAATAGTATCATAAAACAATCAAGCGGCGCACGATGTTGCTTCGCTGTTGTTTGTTAATCAACTGACTGCAAATGTTCTTTGTCCCATGGTAGCCATTTTACGCTCGCGGTTACCAATACATCCATACATTTCATTTGCCCATCTCTGTTTTAAAACGAGGTGGGCAGCAGCAATCTGCAGTGAATACTTGGCTTATGATTATACTCTCAAATTCAAGAATCACCCCCATTTTTCACTCATACTTGCTCTCACTAAAAATATTATCTTCTCACAATCATATGGCTTGCTTGTGTAGTAATGAGTGTGAATATGTTTCGCAATTACTTATCGCTCACACTTGGCTTGGCTTGCTTCTCTGTATACAATTGTTTGAGCTATTCGTAACTTCGTAAAAGCTAGAAAACTGGAACTTCTTTATTTCTTATCCTTTTATTCAATTATTTTCTTAAGCCTAGATGCAAGGCTTCGATGTTCGAATACCAACTACCCGCCTGAAGAACAACAAAGCGGCGGGGGCCGATGGATTGCCGGCCGAGCTATTTAAACACGGCGGCAAAGAGCTGGTAAGGAGCATGCATCAGCTTCTTTGTAAAGTATGGTCGGACGAAAGCATGCCCAACGATTAGAATTTAAGTGTGCTATGCCCAATCCATAAAAAGAGAGACCTCACAATCTGCGCCAACTACCGTGGGATAAGCCTCCTCAACATCGGATATAAGGTTCTATCGAGCGTATTGTGTGAAAGATTAAAGCCCACCGTCAACAAACTGATTTGACTTCATCAGTATGGCTTTAGACCTGGAAAATCAACAACCGACCACATACTCACTATGCGCCAAATCTTGGAAAAGACCCGTGAAAGGAGAATCGACACACACCACCTCTTTGTCGATTTCAAATCTGCTTTGGACAGCACGAAAAGGAGCTGCCTTTATGCCAAGATGTCTGAATTTGGTAGCCCCGCAAAACTAATACGGCCGTGCAAACTGACGTTGAGCAGCACCAAAAGCTCCGTCAGGATCGGGAAGGACCTCTCCGAGCCGTTCGATACCAAACGAGGTTTCAGACAAGTCGACTCCCTATCGTGCGACTTCTTCAACCTGCTGCTGGAGAAAATTATTCGAGCTGCAGAACTTAATCGAGCAGGTACAATTTTTTATAAGAGTGTACAGCTGCTGGCGTATGCAGATGATATTGATATGGTATGTATACAAGACAACACAGCTCTCCATTTTGCTTGTACACAATTTCGTTGTGGCCATACTAATACCTTGCACTTCAGTGAAATTTTAATATTTTCTTTAAAGTGAAATTTTTTATGCAAAAAATAAGTAAATAAGTAAATATTTTTGTTTTAAATTATCAATTGTTATTACAAATGATATAATTGAGCTATTTTATGCTTTTATTTGTAAAATAACGTCAAGTTTGTTAGAGCTTTGAATAATTTTACATTTAACATATTAGTGGCATCAACTCTACTGTGAACTCAATTGTTGTCCTACTGTCGTTGGCAAATATAAGAATATATTGAAGTTAGCGAGAGCGACAACTGTCGGCCTGCAGTCGTGTAGTCGTGCAGCTGTCAAAATAACTGTGTCCATAAGAACGTGTGTATTTTAATATTTGACAGATGTCGTTTGCAGTCTATCGCGGTCATTGTGTTCAGCATATCATAAGTATTGTGAGCTCATAACCAAACACTTGTGAATATATGCTTCATACAAGCTAAGCTCTCATAATTGCAAGTGAGCAGTAATCACAATTGTACTCACTCCGTGAATAATTTGCTTGCTTCATACTCAATTTTAAGCAAGTGGCTCAAAGTTGTGTTTAACTCATTCACTGCAGATCACTGGTGGACCGTATATAGCCGTAAGGTTTAAGTCACAGCCCCGAATAGTGACATTGTTGTAGCTTGTAATTGTGGTGTATTTGATTGTAGACATAAGATTGTAGAGCATAGTGGTTCAAACGATTTCTAATCAACACTGCCGTGCCACCATGCGCTTTTCCGTCCGGATGATTTGGAGTATAGAGTCCAAGTCGCGGTATATTAAAATAATTTTTATTTGTTAGATAAGTTTCTGATATAAGCGTTCTTCTTTTTTACTGGCGTAGACACCATTTACGTGATTATAGTCGAGTTAGATATTCCAAGCGAAAACTCGCAACGTCGACTCATCCGTTATTGTCATCGTCCAAGCCTCTGTATCATATAGCAGGACGGGAATTATGAGTGATGGCTCGTTTGCCATGGTCGTCATCAAAAGGGGAGCCTCTCATACGAGGCAGTTAGTAATCTTTCATTGGGGGTGCTTTTTACGTGGCGGGTCCCAAACCCCCACTGTATTTGCATAGCTTATTATTATTTAAAAGTAATATGATTTGAACTTTTATCTAAGATTGTTATAATTGCATTACGGGGTGTTTGTAACATTTGGTCACGACGTTTTTGAATGCCCTGTCACAACTTCGATTTTAAATCTTTATATTGTACAGGACAGCCCCTCTAGTTAGCAGTGTAATATCCTCCACAACTGCTGTTTTTTGATTTAAACCGTCATTCATAAGGGTGTATTTAGAAATGGGATGTAAATTCACCACATACCACATAAACAATGCGTAGAGTGCAATATGATTTGGTATGCCCATATTCTTGGCAGTTATTACATTGTACCGGACCGTTCTTTTTATGTGGTTCTACATGTGTTTTCTGTTTTTCAAGTTGGTTAGAGTTTGGCAAGAATTCAATTTAAAACATTGGCTGTGGCACTTTGATTCTATTAAATATATTTACAACAGTTTTAAAACCACAACCGCATACTTCCATTGCTTCTTTGACTTCACTAGAGGTCTACGGCGGACTCTATATCTTTAATTACAACAACTAGGCCCTTAGAGCTCTTCAGTTGATACGAATAATAGTTCTTGTTTTTATTTGACAAAAATTTAACAATTTCCATAAAACTTTTTTTTAGTGAAGTCTGAATCATTGCTTAGTAAGGCAAATCTGTTGCTATTTAAAACTTCCGTTTTATTCTTATCTGGTGGGCCGCCTTGAAATTTTTTAGGATTGACCGCTGACTTTGAACTTAATTTCCTTTTGATGGTCAATGCCAGTTTGTACAGACTGATCTTTTTTTATTAGTACATTCTCACCTTAGTTATGTTATTCTTCGCTGCCTGCATGCTCGTTGGTACCTAGCTAGTTGTTGGTGTGGTCACGTTTGTTGTTGGCCGTTGTTGACTGCCGTTCTCTGCTGCTTTTATTTTTTGTAAGCTCTGCTTATAATGCTGCTCAGTTGGTCGCTGCGATGACTCATCCTTCTCACCGTTTCCTTGTTTGTTGGTAGGAGCTGAATTCGCAGCCGGGACCAAGCTAAAGCGCTGCGCTCATGTTCTTTGTTTCTTTTATTGTTTATTTCGCAATTATTTGTTATTTTATTATGTTTGGTGTTGCAAAAAGTCTAATTTTTTGTGTTTTTTGGGTTTTTATGTTTTGGTTAACACTTTCAGCGTTAGTGCCTAAAGCTTGCACTTAATGAACTTTTTTTCAATATTTGTTTATTTTGTTTTATTTTTATTGTTTTTAAAAAGTTTTTACGAAGTGCATCACGACATGTCCGTATAGATTAAAAGCTCATATTTGAAGCGATCGCCGTTCATTTACTGATCGATAAAAATCAAGTCAATTGTTTCATAAAACGTGATGGCACCCCATACGGTGGCTCCACCTTCTCGGCTGTGTGTGTGGAACGCTAATTGTAGTGCTACAAAGCTTTGTTTATAGCTGCGCAAATTTATAAAACAGTGAAAAGTATAAGCGAAATTGCAGCAACGATGAAAATGGTAAAGGGCCGAATAATAACACTGTGAGGTGGTCAGGTATTAGACTGACTTTATTTGCACAATTCTTGTATACAATATTTCAATACCGCCAAATACATAATTCCGCTTTGTATTAATTCATATATACATATACATGTTATGTACTTCTAACAGTTCATAACAACTAAGTACCTACTTAACGCTATTGCTTCTTCATATATAATTTAGTTATTAAAAGAGAAATGTAAAATGGAAATGCAGCATTGCAATATTCTTTACTGGCGTAGACACCGCTTACGCGATTATAGCTCTCATCCGAGGCTGTTTTTTCTTTTTCATTGGGGGTGTTTTTTTACGTGGCGGGTCCCAAACCCAGCGCGCAACCCTATGCAGGGGATGTTTCGCCTTCTCACTTTAGCTCGCCTTAAAACGGATGTTCTTAGGCTACCCAGAGAATACTTGGTCAAAGACCGGAAGGCGTGAGCTGCTTGAGTCATATGTAAAAGAATCGTTTCTGGCCACTCCCAAGTGAATGGCGATCAGAGAACTTTCCTCACTTGAGTGAACTTCTACACATGACTCCATCCTCCACTTCTACACATGACTCCATCCTTCAAGCATTGCAATATGCTGATTACATATTAGCTCAATTCAGAGTCTTGTGCATCTGAGTTTGCAAAATTATGCAATTGCAAATATTTACCATCAACACTGAACGTCTTTTTTGTAGTTTCTCTGCAACCCTTGCAAAGACCATTAATTCACAGCTGATCGGTGAAGAAAAATATTGTTTGTAAACAAAATTTTCGCACAAATTGGAAAATATGACGAAAACAAGTTTTAGAAAAAAATTAACTGACGCTTTATTTGACGAAGGTCTTGAAAAAATTATGGACATTGAAGGGAAGAAATTTTTTATACGGCTAATAGCACAAATGTCAAATTTCTTGATTTTTAATTTACAAAATTTACAAAAATTTCTCCATTTCTCTTTTTTGTTTACAATGTTTTTATTTTTGAAAACAGCTGATAATTTGCAAACCAGTGTTGCAAATAATACAATGACGTTTTAGTGTTGCTTATTTGCAAGGGTGTAGCATGTGCATCGCTATTCATTTTGTTAGTGTAAAAGCAAAAATATGCTCGCTAATTTGCAATTGCAAAGATGCAAGACCATTTGCACCAGATTCTGAATTGCCCTATTATGCTTAGTACATGCTAAATAGGACTAACTAATGTGTACAAACAAACATACGTATAATTACGTGAGCGAAACATAGCGTTAGCAAAAATGTACCAAGCAAACGCAAGCAAACACAATGCAAACAAATTTATTAACTGCATTGAGGTGAATGATTTCTAATGCTTAACCTTTAATATTTGGCAAATATGGAGAAATAGAAAAAGCAATAAATATATAAGAACATATGGTCGAAGAATGCAGTGGTTCGCATTCGGTGACCCAACATCCCGGCCCGTTGAAAGGCATTTCCCTTCGTTGTTCGAATGTCCACCACACGTATTTTAGACTTCTTTCTTGGAATATAGTTTATAACTCTTCTAATATGGCATTGTTGTGATAGTAAATTGTCTGCATGGGTGATAAACATTGAGTTGTTGTGGATGTTTGGTTGTTCCGAAAACCACTTTGCTTATACTTGAAGTTCGTTGATATAATCATTTGACCAGCGGCTCCAAAACGTCCGTTTAATGCTGGTGACTTAATTCCATCTATGTAAGCTGCTTATTTCAGCTGACCATCTCTGGCTCTGGGAATACTCATAGTGCGCTATTGATAATAAAATGCCCCGGAGTTAATGCTTCATAATCGCTTGGATCCACTGAAAGTAGTCGAGAACTTAACACAGATTCTATCTCCACCAGCACTCCACACCAGGCCTCCCAAATACTGCCGAAATGAGGTGCTCTGGGAGGAATAAAATTAAAGTTAATAAATTCATTAACACAATATTTATTGTTAAATTAGACGCGCAGGGTTTTAGTTATAAAGTAGTACTCAGCCCTGGTTGCCCAGAGCTCCCTTATTTATAGAATTTCTTATCCTAATTCATGTATGCACCACATGCAGTGTGCATACACATATTTTAATACTAATCTACTGTACATACGGAAGTATGTGCACATATGTATCTTAAGCATAAATGTTCCCAACGGCAGTCATAAGTTTTTCTTATCTTTTTATAGTTTAGGATCATTTCCGTTCCTTTACATTGCATGCATTAAATATTATATTACAGTCTCTAATCAATATACCTGTTCAAATATATTAAACAGGCTTATCTTCGCCAATGTTGAGGCAGTACAAAGCAAATACATAAACAAACGCATAGAGATACATACATTTATTTATATGAGGCACGTATGCATTTATATGCAATACGTATGCACTCAACAATTAACAAACAAATATATTTACTTAAGATAACATATTGACCTAAGATATGCATTTAGGCAATTTAATACAAATGTACAAAGTACATGTGCACTTGAAAACAATCCCATACCATGTAGCATAAACAATACCCGATGCATACATATTTATATAAACGACTGTATTTTTATGTGTTAACGATAATGCACATAAATATTTGAAATATGATATCCGTTTCAATACAGATTTACAAAAATATCTTATTTACAATTGTAGCCGTTAGGAACCGTTCAGAAATCTTAACATACTGCCCACGTTGAAGTGTTTACACTTCAAAATAATTCAAGTGTTTATATGTTAATCTTGGGCATTTTAATTAAATTTTTCTTTACAAGATTAGCGGATCGAACTCGTAATAGTTTTTCTTACATAAGCTATTTTTTATTGTAATGCATACTTCTACGACATTTTCCAAGTGTAAACTGGTGATTTCTTCATCGAGTATTTTCGGCAACATATGCAAATCTACGTTGTATTTGTCAGCCTTGATCCACAATTCGATTTGTGCCACCACTTGATTTTTGAACTAGTGGAACATCTCAAGCTGGGATGACCGTTCGAGAATCCTAAATTTACCAGACGTCCTTCGGTCAACAAAATAATATGATTACCATTGGATAGTCTATAACGATAGACTTGGAGTTTGATAATAATTTTTTCTTTGGCGTTGCATTCAAAAATGCGACGTCGATATCACAATCGAAATTACCAATATTACAAACGATCGCATCGTCGGGCATGTGTTCAAAAGTAATAATGTCCTTGCAAACAGTTGTTATTACGAAGATGATAGCTTCTTTGTATGCTTGCTCCATGGTGATTACTTCATAGCGCTTGCACAATCGGTGACAATACCGATTACGCCGAAACTACGCAGAGCTTATGCAAAACTTTTGCCAATATCACATCAACAGCAACACAGCACACTTTGCCAGCAATCATCACATCAGTGGGTTGTTTAATGACATAAATTAGCGACTCGCGACTACCAAAAAGATTATAAAATTTACTCTTGGTCACCGAGTCGTTGACGTTGATGGCTGGCACACCGAGACGTCTCTTCCTTCACTATTTCATATAAATTGTGTATACCGGATGTAGTTTCTTCGCCCTTCGGGTTCGTGAGAACTTTTCATGCACTAAGTTGGTCAAATCACCACCAATATCGGGAATCAATTTCAAGAGCTGACCATCTGAGAACAGGTCTGTTCAATACTCCATAAGTATTCTTCATTCATCAGGTCAAATAAGGAGTAGTGTAATGATCCTTTGAAGGGTAACACTGACCTAGTCTTCCTTTTCATCCTCCTCCCCGTGAACGCGATGATGTCGTGAAGCTGTTCAATAAGTATTTGTTGTGCAGCTGCTGTATCATGGAGTTCACTTGTTGAGTATTTTAAATATTTCAGTGAATTTTAAATTTTCTGACTTTCAACCAAATATTGAATTAGATCGATGTGGACAATTCTATCCCACGCTGTCCAAGTCAACCCAACAGGCACTCTTTAAAAAAAAATACTCCAGAAATATTTCTTTTTTTAAATATATTATATCTAAACATTTAAAACATGATAAAACTATAAGTAAGTTTAACAAAATAAGTATAAGGTTACTATTTTTCTTCTTTTTTAGCTCGAGTCGACCGCATCTCTTTTTATTGATTGTTTATGTATTTTTAATTCGGTAGGAAAAGGGTAAACAATGTGCATCGCTATTTACGATGTGTCATTGCTTATCCTTACGTCTACATTTGCAATCTTTACTTAGGATGACGTTTTCAATTCGTCCTCTCTTCCACTGCAATGGCGGAATTTTTTGTTCTTTAAAAAATACAAATGTACCACTTTTAATATTTTAAAAAGAAACTTGGCAGTTATTTCTTTTTCGTGGTTTATTATTTGCAATTTTTTAATCTAGAGAGATTAATCTTCCTTTTGTTTGTGAAGAAGAATCTCCTAAGTTTATATTTTTCTTTTCGAATGGAAAAGCTGCAGTTAATTTACTATCTGCATAAAATTTTAAATTATTACGAGAGCATTTCTCGTACTGTGTTTCTTTTTTGTTTTTGTTAACACATCTTTCAAGGCATTCTATTTTCCTAAACTTTTTTCGTTGATTATCCAGCTTTTTATCTATATGTGTTACAACACCACAGTGAGCTAATTTTGAGCTTATGTATATCAACCACCCAAACATACTGTTCCGGAGTTTGTAATTCACGTTTTTAATAGATATTTTCTCTTCTTTTAATAAATCAAAGAATATGTCCGCACCTAAAAGTAAGTCAATTTTACCCGGAACACCAAATGTAGGGTCGGCCAGTTTTATATTCTCTGGAATTTTTTTGACTTTTATGTGTTCTGTGGGCACATTGGACACAATCTTTTGTACTACAATGGTGTCTAAATTTGTTTCGAAATTATCTGTTAATGATTTTAAATGAAAATTAACTCGTTCATTTGTATTTGTCTTGTTTTGACCAACTCCTTCTATAGTCATAGATTCTCTTCTGGAAGGAAGTTTTAATTTATTTTTCAGTTCTTTGGTTATAAGGTGAACTTTAGACCCATTATCTAATAAGGCACGTGCCTTTATTATTCTTCCATCATGACTTTTTATACCAACAATTGCTGTGGTTAACAGGACATGTTTAGAATCACTTTTTAATTTATAATTTTTTGTATTTTTAATGATTGTGCTTTTCGCTTTAGAAGTTTTGTCTTTGTGGAGCCATAAATGATGGTTTCCTTTACAAGTGAGGCAACTTTCGCCTTTACACTCTTCTATATCGTTCCCTTAAAAACCCTAAGGAAATATCAATCTTAAATTCACTACAGTCGTATCTGAATCATGAAGGGAATGCACTAGAAGCAGCACAAGCTTCAAAAACATCACCAAAATTTCAAAATTCAGAATTCACCAAATGCCTTAAGGTGCATAATTTGTGTTTCATTACTGCATCCCATTTGTCCTGTGTAGATAGAGTTTAAATTTATGACAGTAAAATATATTGTGTGAATTATTACATCCCATTATGCATTTAAATTCTGAATTTTGAAATTTTGGTGATGTTTTTGAAGCTTGTGCTGCTTCTAGTGCATTCCCTTTTCATACCTAAGTCTTCAATTGTTGTCTAATTTTTGCACAAGCGTATAATTTAATAAAGCTTGTAACAAATTATCTGCAGACAAACTGAGACTTTCCAATGTTTGTGTACTTTCAGAAATTTTTTCTTGAAATTTTCGTACACTAAAAGCAGTCTCAGTCACTACTGGTGCATCTAAAATTTGTTTGAAATAAGTATTTACGAGTAACCTTTTATTCGTAAATTTTTCATTAAGAAGGTTCAAGGCAACTGAAAAATTTGCTGAGGTTGAAGTCAGATTTGCAATACAACTTGCAGCCGAACCTCTTAATTTAGTTTTAAGATACCCATTTTATACGTGTCTGAAACATTTTGAGAGACTACTAGTTGCTCAAACAATTCTTTAAAAGTTTGCCACTGAGCGTAATCTCCTGAGAAAATAGGAATGTCAACCTGAGGCAACGTAAAATTGGCAGCATTTTTTTGCTAATATATTTTAATTTGAGTTTGTAAAATCTATTTCTTAAGTCATAGAATTTACTCGTTAACTCATCATTTTCGTGCTGGCTAATAAATTCAGGCACAGTATCACGAGTTTTTTCTATAAGTCTCTCTATGCTGTCTAGAGAGCATATTTCGTTTAATTCGCAGTCTTCAATATTCTTTTCTAATTCTGTTAATAAGAATTGAAGCCTGCGAATTAAACCAGGATTTAGAAGGCATTCCATTTTCCTAAAAGCACTATCTTTGGACAATTCTAAATGGTTTCGTTGAAACTCAGACCATTTTTTGTCCAAACTATCCAGGAGTTTTTCCAAACTTCCTAAATCTTCATTTATATCTATACTCATGGACTTAAAATGAAGTTTTTGCAGTTCTTCTGCTAATTTGATTTGGTTCTCCATTTTCCCAAAAATAAAATAAATAATTGTATATGAATTAAAGAAAATGAAAAATGTTCCTACCTTGATAGAATGCAGAAAATTTGGTTATGAAATTTTTTTTTTGTTTTAATTCACTTCGTTTTGTTTTATTATTGAATTCTTATTTTTTTTGTAATATTAGTATAATATATATATATTATTACTTTTATATATATATTATTACTTTTTTTTTTAAACACACTTTTTTAAATACAATTTTCACAAGAAAATATATATATAATATATATAAATATATATATATATTTTTTTTAACACACACTTTTTCACTTACACTGCACTCGCGTGTTTTAAAAACTACGGGGTCACCAAACTGTAAAGTAAGAACGACGCGAAGGGTTTTAGTTATAAAATTGTACTCAGCTCTGGTTGTCCAGAGCTCCTTTATTTATAAAATTCCTTATCCTAATTCATGTATGCACCACATGCAGAGTGCATACACGTAACTTATTTAATACTAATCTACTGTACATACCGACAATATGTACACTAGGCCGGGTCGATTTGTGGGGAGGCAAAAAAATCGTCCATTGCTCTATGAAAATCATATTCTAGGGATCAAAATAAGATACTTTGCCGAAGGAACCATACCTCTAAAACGAATTCTGATGTCCCCCAATTTGGGTCGAACTTTTGGGTAGGGTCAAATTTTGAAAAATCCCACTTTGACCCATTTAGAGTGCTCCAATCGAGTCCAAATGTATGACCGACCCCCACTAACTTTGGACGGCCGCTCCACAATGCCAGTGGCACACCCCCTGGAACTCCCCTGGGGGGTTCCCCATATAATCATTTCAAAAAATCACTATTTTTTGTGATTTACATGAAAAATCAGCTATTGCTATGTTTTTTCTTTATTTTTATTTATAATTATATCTATTTTTTCTCTTAAGAAATTTATTTAGTCAGAACATAAGTAAATGAAAAAAATTAATTTAAGTGAGTTATAGAAAAGAAGATATTTTAAGTTAAATTTAAAGAGATACAAATATCATAGTTCAAATATTTATGTTCACTATCGCCAGCGCATACCAACCTAGTCTTAAACGTAGATATGTATTTACAAATACCCATTCTATATAAATGTTCCTTTCGGGTATATTGATTAGTGACCTTAGTATTTAATGTATGCAATGTAAAGGATTGTCTGCCCTTGAGATCGCAAATGATCCTAAACTAACAATAGACAAGAAACAATTATGTTTGCCCTGAAGATCGCAAATGATCTTAAACTAACAATAGACAATTGTGTTTGCCCTTGAAAACACTTATGCTTAAGATATGTGTACATACTGTCGGTGTGTACAGTAGATTAGTTTTTTTTTTTTTTTTGGAGGGGGAATCTTCGAAAGATACCGTCATTTTTCCGGACGGTATGCACGATTCGTATTGGTCACTTAAACGGAGACCAGTACGCCTACGTACTAAACCCTTAACTCCATTGTCTTTGCTTGTTTATTTGCCCCACGGAACTGCCGTTAAGCATTACATCGTGAGGCCAAGCTTAGCCACTCGGCTCATCATTCACGCCATTCCGGCCTACTCCTCATTCATCCTCCTTCTAATTTCACTGCGTTGCCACTCATTCCTTCTTAGCTCTTTCAGAACTATAGCACACCATGCTCTCACACTATCCCACACTTGTTTCGAATCTATCATAAATCGCACTATGTTATCCGGTGTCACTCGTTCCGTTGTCAGTTTCTCTATATCGGCTCTCTCCTTTTCATACCGTCGGCAGAAAAAGAAGATGTGCAGCGCATTTTCTCCGCTGCTGTCACAGAAGGAACAATTCGTCCCGTCGTCATGTCCATATTTATAGAGATATTCTCTAAAACACCCGTGTCCCGTCAAAAATTGCGTCAGGTAGAAATCTGTTTCTCCGTGTTTCCTTTCTACCCATTCTTGTACCTTTCTAATTAGCGTATGTGTCCATCTCTCCGTCGTAGCTAAATCCCATCGCTTTTGCCACTCATTGAGGCTTGTTTGCCTCTCATCCTTCCGTTCTTCAGCCGTTAGTCACCTGCCAAGTCTCGTAGATCTTTCGTATACTCGTTTGAGTTCCATGGCCATTACCTCTGGTGGCATGATGCCCGCTAATATCCCAACCGCTTCGTAGGATACCGTACGAAATGCACATGTCACCCTAATGGCACTAAGCCGCATTGCTACCTTCGCTTTCTTAGCATACGTTTTTTGCTGCAATGCTGGTCCCCATATGGGCGCCGCGTACATCAGAATTGATTGGCTCACCTTGGCCAATAGCGCACGCCTATTTTGGCTTGGTCCACCAATGTTGGCCATTATTCTCGCTAGTGCGGCCGTGGCACGTGCTGCTTTCTCACATGCCTTTTCAATGTGCGTCTTGTAGTTGAGTCTATTGTCTATCAGTACTCCTAGATACTTCATCGACTTCTGTGTCATGATACTATGACCGTCTATGTTTAGTTTGATGTCTTCGGGTTTTTTTCTACTTGTGATCAGCACAGCTTCGGTTTTTTGTCCAGCGAGTTGGAGGTTTGTTGCCGTGAGCAAATCTTTAATCATCGTCGCCGCATGATTGCAGAGGTTTTCAATTTGGCGAAGTTCTTTTGCCACTACGGTAATGGCAATATCATCCGCATATCCGATGATCTGCACCTGTTTCGGGAGTGGGAGACGCAACACCCCGTCATACAGTACGTTCCACAACAATGGGCCAAGCACAGAACCTTGCGGAACTCCGCCCGTTACCACATACTTCTTTTGCCCGTCATCCGTATCGTACAGCAACAGCCGGTCCGACAGGTAGCTGGATACAATCTTAATCAAGTATGCCGGGGTTTCGCAACGTTCTAGTGCTCTGATAATATGAGGCCAGTATGCCGAGTTAAACGCATTTTTAACGTCAAAGGTGACTACTGCGCAGTATTCCTTTGTGCCATACAGCCATCTGGTACCCTCTATTGCCTTGTTGGCTATGTCCGTAAGCTTCTTGATCGCATCAGTGGTTGATCTCTGCTTGCGGAATCCATACTGGTTGTCGGACAAACCTTTCTTATCTTGGTTTTCTAAATGCAGCTCTATTCGTGCACAGATTATCCTCTCTAGAATCTTGCCAGTCGTATCCAGCATGCAGAGTGGTCGATATGAGCTGGGCTCTCCGGCTGGCTTATTAGGCTTCTGCAACAAGACCAGCCTCTGCTTTTTCCAAGATTTTGGGAATACTCCTTTTTGTAAACACCGCGTGAACAGTTCCGTGAAAGGTCTCGTATTGTGCTTAATGGCAATCTTTAGGGCTTTATTTGGAATACCATCCACGCCTGGTGCTTTGGCATTACCAAATCTCTCTGCCGTTTCTAAAACCTCCACATCAGTGACTGTGGTGTTTTCTGTTTCAGCTGGTTCCTGTATGTTAACCGTTCGGTTCTCCAGAGGCTGCGCAGGGAATAAAGTCTCCACAACTGTTTTCAGTAGCGCTGGGCACGTTGGTGCTTGCCCTTTACCACCTCTTATTTTTGCCATTACCAGCTTGTACGCATCACCCCATGGGTTTTCGTCGATTTTTGCGCAGAGTTCTTTAAAGCAGCAGGATTTACTCTTTTTAATAGCTTTTTTAAGATCGCTTCGTTTGATTTTAAAGTATGCACGTACTTGCATTTGTTCCGTGAGTCCCCGACTCCTTTGACACCTCCTTCTCGCTTTGTGGCATTCTTTCCTTAATTTGTCGATCTCCTCACTCCACCAGTAAACAGGCTTTCTATGGGCGCCATTTTTTTTCCTACACATTGAAGCGTCGCATGCTTTACTAATGTGCCTCATTAGGATCTCCGCTTGCCGATCTATGTTTTCCTGAAATGTTAGGTTACCGTCTAACAGGAGCTTAAAAAGTTCTACGTCAAGAGTTTCTATTTTCCACCCTTTCCTTTGTACCGTCTTATCGGACATACTCCTTCGGTTGATCGCTGAGTGTTCAATTTCGAACATAATTGCATGATGGTCACTATGTGTGTAAAGGTCGCACACCTGCCAATCTGTTGTCCGCGCCAGTGAGCTGCTAACGAAGGTTATATCAATAACGGAGCCCCGGCCGTTTTTCTCGAAGGTGTTCTGATTTCCGGTGTTCAGTAACACAATGTCAAGCGACGAGAATGCCTTTAGTAGGGCATCTCCACGCCTATTTGTACAGATGCTACCCCACTCCATCGCCCAAGCATTGAAATCGCCTGCGATCACATTCCTCGTAGTTGATGAAATTTCTCTAACCAGCTCGTCCAGGATTTTATCAAAATCACTCTGCGATATGCTTGGTGGTACGTAACAACTGTAAAAATTTATCCCAGAGATTTTCGCTCGTGTGTAGAAGGATTTCCCCAATAGCGGTTCGTCTTGAAACATTTTGCCTCCACATATCCATATGGCAGCTTTGTTCGTATTGTCAGATATCCATGAAGCGTCGCTTATATTTTTATATTGTTCACTTAGTATAGCTATATCGACCTTTTCCTCATAAACCGTCTGCTTGAGAAGCTCTTGTGCAGCCTCACAGTGATTGAGGTTGAGTTGCATGACTCTCATTTTTTGGTGATTTTACATGCTTCTATATATAACGGACACTTTTTACTACCGATTTGGTGACGGGGTTTTCCCTGCCCTTTTTCTTACATGCACTACACGACGGGTTCTTATCGCATGCCTTCGCAAAGTGTCCAGTTTCTCCACACTTGACACAGCACTGGCTCCTATCATCTGGATTGTGGCATGTTTTCGCCAGATGGCCGTACTCAAGACATCTAAAACACCTCCTGAGATTTTGCTTCGCTCTTATTCTGCACACTACCCAGCCTATTTTGATTTTGTGTGCGTCCTGAAGTATTCTTGCCTCCAACGCGGGTAGGCTTACCACTGCAGTTTGGGTTCCTAAGTACGCTGGCCTGATGCTCTTAATCGAATTTCCATCAAAATTACTCAATTCCTTTATTTGTAGTCGTATAGCCTCGGCAATGTCTTCTTTAGTCGTGATTTCATCAAGGTCACGTATTTCTAACATGACCTCGTGAGTTAAAGCTTTTATCTGCGCCTTTTCTCCTAGTACTCTGCTTATTTCGGTCTTGCAAGTACCTGTGCTTTTCATTTGTGCCTCTTTCAACTCGAGCAGGATTTGTCCTTTAGCCGTCTTTCTGATCTTTGTTACATTTTCCGCTAGTTTCTGCAGGGTGTCATTTTTCCTCACAGTCCTTAGAATGTCGCTATATGACATGTCACCTGTTTTTTCAATGATTATTGCATCAGGTCGAGGAGGCGGCTTATGTGGTGCCTTCTTTTGTGGCTGACGCTTGACTGCGATCCAACCATCTTGCTTTCCCATTTCTTTATCATTGACTTTATCATTATCACGCTTTTCTTCTTTGTTTAGGGGAACTTCAGGTTTGCTCGGCCATTCCCTATGGGTGGTTTTGTTCTTCTTCGGTGGTGTTCTTCGCTTTGGTTGAACTTCGTCGCGAGGCCTCTTTGGCGTATTCTCTCCAGCTGTTGGTATGACGAGAAAGCTTCGTCGTGCTTCTTTATTGGCGATGTGCTCTTCCTGAGCACTTGCATGCAATTTTGCAATCACACTGACAAGATCTCTCATGGCGTTGTTGATAGTCCGCTGCGGTGGATGCATTGTTGCAATCAGCTTCTTGATCGCGTTCCCTAGTTCAGCCATACAGTCTCCATGAGGTTGTATCGCCTTTGCCAGGGGAGTGGTCTCGCCCAACGCTGGTGGTGATGACCTCGCTCTTACAGGTTTGTCAATACCAAGGTTTTTGATCGGGGACCTACCCAATTTTGGTGCCCTCTTAAAGGGATCTGCTTCCGTAATAGTCGCACTTCGGGGGGAGTTCTGCACTTTATTTCCACCATCACTCAGGCTTCCAGTGCTGCAACCTCCTATAATCCCAAAAATGTTGCTGCTGTTGTTGTTTGTGTTTTTGTTTCTTGCATTATTCTCCATATATTTAATATACCAGCGCATCGTGTGCAGGGGGGCGGGCCGAAATAAACAGGAACGGGTGTACCCTCGGGGACACTGCCCCTACCCCAGTTCCCTGAGGCCTGTCCTTCGCTTTACCAGTCCCGGAAAACACGGACGGACCGGCGCTCGCCCGGGGCAACGCAGGCTACTACTCCTGCGTCCAATGCACACTCCTTGACCAGGGCCCGAAGGGGCTGGTTCCTGATACACACCGCAGCAGACACATCGGCAGAGCATGCTCACATCACCCTCTCCATCCCGCCAGCTGAGAAATCGCTGTTGACACTTTGAGGGACTCCCAGTGCGCCGCGGTACCGCGGTACCGGTACCGGTCATTTTTAATAACAGCCGCACCTAACATGGTGAACAGACGCTGACCAGGAAGCCGCCCATTGTGGGTCCGTCGCGCCTGGATTTCTGTTGTTCATCATGCACATGAGTGATGATGAGGGGGACACGTATTTCTGTGAGGCGGTGTCGATTCGCCACAGTCACAGGAGCTTCAGCGGATCTGCAAGCTTTTATGCCGCATCCTCCACTCCTGCCGCTCATCGTCGGGGATTGCTTATTCGTTTTAACTTATTTCGCAACTGACCTGCCACTACAAGCCGTTCGGCTATCCGCGACCTGCCGACACCCCCGGTAGCTTAGAGCCCAGCAAGAGAGCCCAAATTCGATAGAATAGAACACTCCGTCCGGTAGATTAGTGTTAAGATGAGTGTATGTACTCAGCATGTGGTGCATACATAAATTAGGATAAGGAATGCTATAAATAAAGGAGCTCTGGGCAACCAGAGCTGAGTTCTATTTAACAACCGAAACCCTACGCGTCTTACTTTACAATTACCATTTCATTCTTATTACCTCAAAAAGTTTACAATGAATCCACCATCCTCTACACCGCAAAATGAAGCAACTACATCAACAACTATCGAAAACCCAATGAGCCAGATACCCAATCATGATGTTACTGTTTTTGGTGTGTCTACTGATTTGACTGATCTTAATTTACCAACCCATCTGGATATTTTGAGATATTATTTTTACTTAAGCGAACGTGCTAAAACAGAACAAAAAAAGTTTTCCCATAAATCATTCACTATTCAAGTATAAGATAAGTTGATTGGAATTTGGGAAAAACTTGGTTTGGAAATAATGCTGAAAAAAGTGTATGTAATAAATTGAATAAATTGCTTGACAAGTATCAAGAGAAGAAACAACACCCAACAATTTACAGAGTATGTAAAATCTCTGGAAACAATTTTTTACATTGGAACATGTAAATGCGATTTGAAGGCAGCTCCATGTGCATGCGGCTGGGTTCCCGAACGCCTCAAAGAGTTCATGCACGATCAACATAATCAGAGAAGACTAACAATGAATGCATTTATGATGGAAACTGAAGAGCAAGGAGCAACGTCTATGTCATCAATGCCAACATACCAAGATCCCGATGATTCAACATACGCACCGCCACAAGTTCAAGAAGATATGGATAGAAGCACAAGTTCACAATACACAGAGAGATACGATTGTTTTAACTTTGCCTTGCCTTGGTATGTGACAGATTTGGTGTGCCTGACAGAGGAGCATCAGCATTGGGAACCGCTCTTTTGCAAGATTTTAAAATTAAAGATAAGCATGGGAAACCTCTCATCATGGATAAATCGAAAGTTCGCAGAGAAAAAGAGAAATGCAGACAAGAAGTACTTCGCAAACGGTTAGATGATACCAATTTGTTAGCTTTTTCATTCGATGGCAGAAAAGATGATACTTTAACGATAGATAAAATTGATGAGAAGTATCATACTAGGATGGTAAAAGAACCTCATCTTGTTATTTTGAGAGAACCCAATTCTGAATTGATTGGTTACGTAAGACTGGAACATGAAACCGCTGAATACAAAACAACCAAATTAAATTGTTTTTTCAACGAAAAAAATATATCACTGGATACATTAATTGGAATATGCACTGACGGTGAGCCAACAAACACTGGCCCACACGGTGGAATTATAGGACGTTTCGAATTGCTGTTAAAAAGACCATTGCATTGGTTTGTTTGCCTTCTACACTTCAACGAACTTCCGTTTCGGCATTTGTTTGAAGCTTTGGATAAATCAACCAGCACTGGACCAAGATCGGCAACCGGAAAACTGAGCCGTCAAATCGAATCTTGTGAAACTCTTCCGGTAAGTTATTACTATCACTCATTTATTATAATTGTCAACCATTTTTAATTATTTTATTATTATATATTTTTAGGTGGTGGACGGCTTCCAGAAAATTGAGTTGCAAAATA